>JARQOC010000003.1:55422922-55519523 GCA_033576535.1 Allobates femoralis | reverse complement strand
CATAGCTCTCCCTCCTTCAGATTTCTGTCCCTTCATAGCTCTGCCTCCTTCATATCCCTGTCCCTTCATAGCTCTGCCTCCTTCAGACCCCTTTGCCTTTATAGCTCTCCCTCCTTCAGATTTCTGTCCCTTCATTGCTCTGCCTCCTTCATATCCCCGTCCCTTCATAGCTCTGCCTCCTTCATATCTCCGCCCCTTCATTGCTCTTTCTCCTTCATATCCCTGTCCCTTCATAGCTCTGCCTCCTTCAGATCCCTGTCCCTTCATAGCTCTGCCTCCTTCAGATTTCTGTCCCTTCATAGCTCTGCCTCCTTCAGATCCCTGTCCCTTCATAGCTCTGCCTCCTTCATATCTCCGCCCCTTCATTGCTCTGCCTCCTTCAGATCCCTGTCCCTTCATTGCTCTGCCTCCTTCAGATCCCTGTCCCTTCATTGCTCTGCCTCCTTTATAGCCCCGTCCCATTCATTTGTATAGCTCCGCCCACTCCACATGGAACTGCAAAAAATAATGATGTGAAATGTTTTTATGTGCAGAATAATGTTTCTGTAATGTTATAACTCAGTACAGTTAGTTATTATGCACTCTACAGCTACTTCTATATAAAGGAAAGGTGCAAACCAGATATTACAACATTATATTGCTGATGATTTTTTTTACTTTCTGATTCCAATTTCCAGCTCAGGAGGAAAGAACATCTACAAAAAATCAGAGTGTAGACCAAGAAAACCCAGAGAATGCAAAAAAGGAGAAAAAGGGAGTAGGTAAGTGTGAGATTCAGCTCCTTGTTGTGTGATGTCAGTGAGAATAATTGATGTAGGGCAGATGTGATCTCTCAGTGATGGGATGATGGCTGACAATGATCCCTGACCTCTGTATGATGACATTCCTCTGCCATCAGGCCACAGTGATCGCACAGTTGTTGTCCCATCACTTACATTATATTTACTTCTCTTCTCATAGGTTACATCTTCCGCTGGTTCTTATCATCCTGCCAGTGTGGATTATCTAGGGCTGCTCGCGTACTTAGAAAATGTTGCGGATGTTGCGATTCTTCTACAGACAATCTAAAAGATTTGGGTGAGATCAGTAGGAAGGATACAGTGGTGCCAGCAGGTCCGGCGTCAGCACCCGGCATACCCGGGCAGATGCCGGGGCCCTGAAGAAGTGACAGGGCCCCCAGCTGTGTGTGAGGGAAGCAGTGAGGAGACGCTCACACACAAGCTGCCCTCTCTCCCTCTCTCTTCTGCTCTGTGCACGGATTTGTGTGATCAGTACAAAGCAGGAGAAAGCCCCGGGAGTTACAAAGAGCCTGTAGGAGCCCGGCAAATGAAAGACTTTCTTGACTATCATGTGACCTACATTCAAAGGTCCTACAGATGATACTTAACAGCTTTTGTGCAGGTTGCAGTGACTCCTCTCCTGCTGGATATCGATCAGGAGCTTCATGATATGGTAATGTATGGTGTGTGTGTGTGTGTAATAAGTGTGCCTGCTGCAGGTGTGTGGGTGTGTGTGTTAGTGTAATAAGTGTGCATGTTGCAGGTGTGTGTGTTAGTGTAATAAGTGTGCCTGCTGCAGGGGGAGGGGGGGTGTTAGTGTAATAAGTGTGCCTGCTGCAGGGGGAGGGGGGGTGTTAGTGTAATAAGTGTGCCTGCTGCAGCCTGCAGGTGTGTGTGTTAGTGTAATAAGTGTGCATGTTGCAGGTGTGTGTTAGTGTAATAAGTGTGCCTGCTGCAGGTGTGTGTGTTAGAATAATAAGTGAGCCTGCCGCAGGGGAGGGGGTGTTAGTGTAATAAGTGTGCCTGCTGCAGGGTGAGGGGGGGTGTTAGTGTAATAAGTGTGCCTGCTGCAGCCTGCAGGTGTGTGTGTTAGTGTAATAAGTGTGCCTGCTGCAGGTGTGTGTGTGTTAGTGTAATAAGTGTGCCTGCTGCAGGTGTGTGTGTTAGTGTAATAAGTGTGCCTGCTGCAGGTGTGTGTGTTAGTGTAATAAGTGTGCCTGCTGCAGGTGTGTGTGTGTGTGTGTGTGTTAGTGTAATAAGTGTGCCTGCTGCAGGGGTGTGTGTTAGTGTAATAAGTGTGCCAGCTGCAGGTGTGTGTGTTAGTGTAATAAGTGTGCCTGCTGCAGGTGTGTGTGGTGTGTTAGTGTAATAAGTGTGCCTGCTGCAGGGGTGTGTGCTAGTGTAATAAGTGTGCCTGCTGCAGGTGTGTGTGTTAGTGTAATAAGTGTGCCTGCTGCAGGTGTGTGTGTGTGTTAGTGTAATAAGTGTGCCTGCTGCAGGGGTGTGTGCTAGTGTAATAAGTGTGCCTGCTGCAGGTGTGTGTGTTAGTGTAATAAGTGTGCCTGCTGCAGGTGTGTGTGTTAGTGTAATAAGTGTGCCTGCTGCAGGTGTGTGTGTTAGTGTAATAAGTGTGCCTGCTGCAGGGGTGTGTGTTAGTGTAATAAGTGTGCCTGCTGCAGGTGTGTGTGTTAGTGTAATAAGTGTGCCTGCTGCAGGTGTGTGTGTTAGTGTAATAAGTGTGCCTGCTGCAGGTGTGTATGTTAGTGTAATAAGTGTGCCAGCTGCAGGTGTGTGTGTTAGTGTAATAAGTGTGCCTGCTGCAGGTGTGTGTGTGTGTTAGTATAATAAGTGTGCCAGCTGCAGGGGTGTGTGTTAGTGTAATAAGTGTGCCTGCTGCAGGTGTGTGTGTGTGTTAGTATAATAAGTGTGCCAGCTGCAGGGGTGTGTGTTAGTGTAATAAGTGTGCCTGCTGCAGGGTTGCATGTTAGTGTATATAGTGTCTTTGGCTATGTGCACACGCTGCGTAATTCACCATTTACGCTGCGCTTTTTAGCGCTTGCGTAAATGCCGTGAAATGCAACCCTGGAATCGCATCCAAGCAAAATCAAAGTACAGACAAAAATGCACAACTGCATAAATACGCAGGTATCACACAACATGTGAACGTAGCCTTTATATGCATTTAACAGAGCTATGTGTGTCTTATAGGCTGGGCCCTGCCTGGGGGGAGGCGATATATTTAATTGAGGGGGTAGGCTTGGGGGGTAATTATAATGATGAGGTGGTAGGCTGGGCCTTGGGGTAGAGTAATATACAGTAATATACAGGGTGAGGGTGCTGGCTGGGCCATGGGTTGGGTGGGTGATATTTAGGAAGGATTAGGCATTATACTATACCTATATATCTGTATGCCATATCAGTGCATCATAAGTTGTATGTATTAAAGGGGCCCACTGGGACTCTTTCGCCCGGGGCCCACAAAAACCTGGAGCCGGCCCTGGGTGCCAGTAGCAAACGCTGGTGCAGTCAGATAACTATGAAGACCAGGAGCAAGAGCCAGCCCAGAAGTCACAAGGGGTGTTGTGTCTCCAGGCTCTGAACAGGTGGCTGCTGGACTGCCAGCAGAGAACTTCACAGAAGTGCGTGGCACTATGGCCGAGAAGATTGACGACACCAAAGACTCTGAGGTTGAAGAGATGAAGGACCTGAAACCTGAAGGTGACTCCATTGAGACCTAAGAGAGGGTTGAGGAGAAAGCAGTTGCGACCCCGGAAAAGGCAGAAAGTGACACTGGAGAAACAGTCAGGGGTGCTGCAAGGCCCGACAAAAGGGTTGAAGATGTCATGACCGAACCCCAAGAGAGGGTCAAGAGTGTAGAAGTGGAGGAAACCACTGAGGTAGTGATGTCTGAAACAAAGATCTCCTTGAGCGGTGAAAGCCCAGCCGATTCAGAGGGTGGAAGAGCCAAGGTGAGAAGGCCAAAGGAGATGGTACAAACCCATCTGGAGCAAGAAGAACTCCTGAGACAAGCTGTGGAGAGCCAAGTGAGTGCTGTGAAGAAAGAGATGCTTGAGAGAACTCTGCTGATAGAGAAGCAGTTGTCTGAGAGGACTCTGCTGATAGAGAAGCAGTTGTCTGAGAGGACTCTGCTGATAGAGAAGCAGTTGTCTGAGAGGACTCTGCTGATAGAGAAGCAGTTGTCTGAGAGGACTCTGCTGATAGAGAAGCAGTTGGAGCAAGAGACACTTCGGAGACAGGCTGCTGAGAGACTAGTACTTGACCTGGAGGAAGAAACGTCTGAGTTCAGACGTCACCTGGTAGAAAGTCAGTTGATGAATAAGGCATTTTTGGAGAAGATGGAGCAACAGATGTCTATCCTAACCGAACGTGTTAACGCCACCGAGTCTAAGAGGAAGACATTTCCCTGGAAACAGCTAAGAAGGAGACGTCCCTGTTCAAGTGCACGATAGATGTATCTGAAGACTTCAGAAAAGTCTGTGCCAATGAGTCTACGCATGAACAATTTAGTAGATGTTAATAAATTATATCTACTGAGAAAAAAATTTTTCAAAAAACTCGGAAAAAATTTAGATAGATAGATGCATAGATAGATACATATGGATAAATAGAGAAATCTATAGATTGACAAATAATAAGTAGAAAAAGCACTGCAGGACTCCTTCAAGATGTATCCAGCCTTTATTTGGCCTTCAGGAAAAGTTGTGACGTTTTAGTCATATGCTGGAAGAAATTCCATATGACTGAAATGTCGCAACTTTGCCTGAAGACCAAATAAAGGCTGGATACATCTTGAAGGGGTGCTGCAGTGCTTATTCTACTTATGGTCTGTATACAGGAGTGGATAGATAGATAGATAGATAGATAGATAGATAGATAGATAGATAGATAGATAGATAGATAGATAGATAGATAGATAGATAGATAGATAGATAGATTGATAGATACTTAGATAGATAGAATAAAGGTACCGTATGGGTACTGTTACACACACAGATAATTGTGCAGATCTCTGGTTGCAGTGAAATCATGGACACATTGTTACATTTGTATATGGCCACAAAATAGAACAATGTGTCCATGATTTCACTGCAACCAGAGATCTGTGAACAATCTCTGCACAATTATCTGTGTGTGTAACGGTACCCTATTACGCTGCAATGTTGAAACGATCTCACTAACGATCTCGTGGGCGCGCGGTCGTTAGGACATCTTTTTGACATCGTCGGTGAGATGTCGCGCGTCTAGATATCGTGGACTTCTCACCAACGATCCATTGAGCAGCGATCGTTTGCTCAAACCAGCGAACGATATTTGTTCACTGATGTGAATGGGCGAAATCGTGAACGACATCACTATCGCGGTGTCACACACATCGATGCAGCAGATTGGCTGATCGGGGATCGTCTGATTTGAGAACATGTTCTCAAATCTGCGATCAACGACCCAACGATTTATTGTACTCGATTCTCAGTGTCACACGAAATGACGTCCTAACGATGTCGTTTGAATGACTCCAAACCCGTGACGTTTGAGCGATATTGTTCACAATATCTTTTCATGTAACGGCACCTTAATAGATATATGTATTGATATAGATTGATAGATATTGATGGATAGCTACTTAGATGGATAGGATAATTATATATATATATATATATATATCTATTATATAATTGCCGTAGCTGACTTCCGTCGGAGCGGCGCGACTTCCGGTGGCTTTGTTAGCGAGTCCTGGGTGCTTCTTCTGGACTCTGTCCGTGGCCGCTTAGCGGCCACGGCGACTCGCGAAGCAATGCCCGCAAAGCGGGCATTGCGAGTCGTTGCCACGCACCGCTAACAAAGCCACACCAGTGACTCGCAATGCCCGCAAAGTTCCCAACACAGCCAAAGCATAGGGCTGTAGTGTACACCGTTATGGCATACTACAGTCCCATGCCCATACTCGCAATGCAATGACCGCTGGCGATTCAGGCCTGACAGGCGTATGGCCATGGGACTGTACTATACCATAACGCTCGACACTACAGCCCCATGCTGTAAGCCACCCAGTGCGCCGCACACCCTACCTCACCCGCCCCTAAGCCCCTATGCCCCCTGGCATCCTAAGCCCACACTAATAACCCCTAAGCCCCGCCGCCTACCCCCTAAGCTCCTACCACCTAAGTTCCTACCCCTTAACTCAGCCGCACATAAGCCCCTACCCCCTAAGCTACCACCTAAGCCCCTACCCCCTAAGCTACCACCTAAGCCCCTACCCCCTAAGCCACGCCGCACCTAACCCCTACCCCCTAAGCCCCGCCGCACCTAAGCCCCTACCCCCTAAGCCCCGCCTCACCTAACCCCTACCCCCTAAGCCCCGCCGCACCTAAGCCCCTACCCCCTAAGCCCCGCCGAACCTAACCCCTACCCCCTAAGCCCCTACCCCTTAACTCCCCTGCACATAAGCCCCTACCCCCTAAGCTACCACCTAAGCCCCGCCGCACCTAAGCCCCTACCCCCTAAGCCCCGCCGCACCTAAGCCCCTACCCCCTAAGCCCCGCCGCACCTAAGCCCCTACCCCCTAAGCCCCGCCGCACCTAAGCCCCTACCCCCTAAGCCCCCGCCGCACCTAACCCCTACCCCCTAAGCCCCGCCGCACCTAAGCCCCTACCCCCTAAGCCCCGCCGAACCTAACCCCTACCCCCTAAGCCCCTACCCCTTAACTCCGCCGCACATAAGCCCCTACCCCCTAAGCTACCACCTAAGCCCCGCCGCACCTAAGCCCCTACCCCCTAAGCCCTGCCGCACCTAAGCCCCTACCCCCTAAGCCCCGCCGCACCTAACCCCTACCCCCTAAGCCCCGCCGCACCTAAGCCCCTACCCCATAAGCCCCGCCGCACCTAACCCCTACCCCCTAAGCCCCGCCGCACCTAAGCCCCTACCCCTTAACTCCGCCGCACATAAGCCCCTACCCCCTAAGCTACCACCTAAGCCCCGCCGCACCTAAGCCCCGCCTCACCTAAGCCCCTACCCCCTAAGCCCCGCCGCACCTAAGCCCCTACCCCCTAAGCCCCGCCGCACCTAACCCCTACCCCCTAAGCCCCGCCGCACCTAAGCCCCTACCCCTTAACTCCGCCGCACATAAGCCCCTACCCCCTAAGCTACCACCTAAGCCCCGCCGCACCTAAGCCCCGCCTCACCTAAGCCCCTACCCCCTAAGCCCCGCCGCACCTAAGCCCCTACCCCCTAAGCCCCGCCGCACCTAAGCCCCTACCCCTTAACTCCGCCGCACCTAAGCCCCTACCCCCTAAACTACCACCTAAGCCCCGCCGCACCTAAGCCCCTACCCCCTAAACCCCGCCGCACCTAAGCCCCTACCCCTAAGCCCCGCCGCACCTAAGCCCCTACCCCCTAAGCCCCGCCGCACCTAACCCCTACCCCCTAAGCCCCGCCGCACCTAAGCCCCTACCCCCTAAGCCCCGCCGCACCTAAGCCCCTACCCCCTAAGCCCCGCCGCACCTAACCCCTACCCCCTAAGCCCCGCCGCATCCTAAGCCCCCACCGCCTACCCCCTAAGTCCGCCGCACCTAAGCCCGCCGCCCCTACCCCCTAAGCCTCGCCGCATTCTAAGCCCCCACCGATACCCCCTAAGCCCCGCCGCCTACCCCCTAAGTCCGCCGCACCTAAGCCCCTACCCCCTAAGTCCGCCGCCCCTACCCCCTAAGCCCCGCCGCATTCTAACCCCCCACCGATACACCCTAAGCCCCGCCGCCCACCCCCTACTCCCTAAGCCCCGCCGCCTCCTAAGCTCCTGCCGCTGTCCCCCGCCGCTCTCGCTAACACCTAAGGCCCTACACCCTAACGCCGACCAATCAGATTTCGCCCTCACTTCCCATACACATACATTAGCGGCGTCTCCGCGATTTTAGGTCCGGAACATAGAACCAGGGGCCCGGCCTTAAAATCGCCGACACAACGCTAATGTATGTCTATGGGATTTTTAAAAATGGCGCCGCGATTCTCATTGGTCGCTGTCTGCTAACGCCGACCAATCAGATTTCGCCCTCACTTCCCATAGACATACATTAGCGGCGTCTCCGCGATTTTAGGTCCGGAAAATAGAACCAGGGGCCCGGCCTTAAAATCGCCAACACACCGCTAATGTATGTCTATAGAATTTTTAAAAATGGTGCCGCGATTCTGATTGGTCACTGTCTGCTAACGCCGACCAATCACATTTCGCCCTCACTTCCCATAGACATACATTAGCGGCGTGTCCGCGATTTTCGGTTAGGAAAATAGAACCAGGAGCCAGGCCTTAAAATCGCCGACACACCGCTAATGTATGTCTATGGGATTTTTACAAATGGCGCCGCGATTCTGATTGGTCGCTGTCTGCTAACGCCGACCAATCACATTTCGCCCTCACTTCCCATACACATACATTAGCGGCGTTTCCGCGATTTTAGGTCCAGAAAATAGAACCAGGGGCCCGGCCTTAAAATCGCCGACACACCGCTAATGTATGTCTATGGGATTTTTACAAATGGCGCCGCGATTCTGATTGGTCCCTGTCTGCTAACGCCGACCAATCAGATTTCGCCCTCATTTCCCATAGACATACATTAGCGGCGTGTCCGCGATTTTAGCTCCGGAAAATAGAACCAGGGGCCCGGCCTTACAATCGCCGACACACACGCTAATGTATGTCTATGGCATTTTTACAAATGAAAAAAGTATTCACACCCCCCCAAAAAGTCCTCACACCCCCCCAAAAAGTATTCAACCCCCCCAAAAAGTATTCACACCCCCCCAAAAAGTAATCAACCCCCCAAAAAAGTATTCACACCCCCCCAAAAAGTATTCAACCCTCCCCAAAAAGTATTCAACCCCCCAAAAAGTATTCAACCCCCCCAAAAAAGTATTCAACCCCCCCAAAAAAGTATTCAACCCCCCCAAAAAGTATTCACACCCCCCCAAAAACTATTCAACCCACCCCCAAAAAGTATTCAACCCCCCCAAAAAAGTATTCAACCCCCCCAAAAAATTATTCCACCCCCCAAAAAGTATTCAACCCCCCCAAAAAGTATTCAACACCCCCCAAAAAGTATTCAACCCCCCAAAAAAGTATTCAACCCCCCCAAAAAGTATTCACACACCCCAAAAAGTATTCAACCCCCCAAAAAAGTATTCACACCCCCCAAAAAGTATTTAACCCCCCAAAAAAGTATTCAACCCCCCCAAAAAGTATTCAACCCCGCCCCAAAAAGTATTCAACCCCCCCAAAAACTATTCACACACCCCCAAAAAATAATCAACCCCCCCAAAAAAGTATTCAACCCCCCAAAAAAGTATTCACCCCCCCCAAAAAGTATTCACACCTCCCCCCAAAAAAGTATTCACACACCCCCCAAAAAGTATTCAACCCCCCAAAAAGTATTCAACACCCCCCAAAAAGTATTCAACCCCCCCCAAAAGTATTCAACCCCCCCCAAAAAGTATTCAACCCCCCCAAAAAGTATTCAACCCCCCCAAAAAGTATTCACACCCCCCAAAAGTATTCACCAACAGTATTCAACCCCCCAAAAAGTATTCCCCCATACACCCCCCAAAAAGTATTCAACCCCCCCAAAAAAGTATTCAACCCCCCAAAAAAGTATTCAACCCCCCCAAAAAGTATTCACACACCCCCAAAAAGTATTCAACCCCCCCAAAAAAGTATTCAACCCCCCCAACAAAGTATTCAACCCCCCCAAAAAAGTATTCAACACCCCTGAAAAAGTATTCAACCCCCCAAAAACTATTCAACCCCCCCCAAAAAGTATTCAACCCCCCAAAAAGTATCAACCCCCCAAAAAATTATCACCCCCCCAAAAAGTATTCAACCCCCCCAAAAGTATTCAACCCCCCCAAAAAAGTATTCAACCCCCCCAAAAAGTATTCAACCCCCCAAAAAGTATTCAACCCCCAAACAAAAAATATTCCACCCCCCCCAAAAAGTATTCAACCCCCCCAAAAAGTATTCACACCCCCCCAAAAAGTATTCAACCCCCCAAAAAGTATTCAACCCCCCCAAAAAAGTATTCAACCCCCCCAAAAAGTATTCACACCCCCCAAAAAGTATTCAACCCCCCCAAAAAGTATTCAACCCCCCCAAAAAGTATTCAACCCCCCCAAAAAGTATTCACCCCCCCAAAAAGTATTCAACCCCCCCAAAAAGTATTCACACCCCCCCAAAAAGTATTCAACCCACCCCCAAAAAGTATTCAACCCCCCCAAAAAGTATTCAACAACCCCCCCCAAAAATATTCAACCCCCCCAAAAAGTATTCAACCCCCCCAAAAAGTATTCAAACCCCAAAGTATTCACCCCCCAAAAAGTATTCAACCCCCCCCCAAAAAGTATTCAACCCCCCCCAAAAAGTATTCACCCCCCCAAAAAAAGTATTCAACCCCCCAAAAAGTATTCAACCCCCAAAAAGTATTAAACCCCCCAAAAAGTATTCAACCCCCCCAAAAAGTATTCAACCCCCCCAAAAAGTATTCAACCCCCCAAAAAATATTCACACACCCCCAAAAAGTATTCACAACCCCAAAAAGTATTCAACCCCGCCCAAAAAGTATTCAACCCCCCAAAATATTACAACACCCCCAAAAAGTATTCAACCCCCCCAAAAGTATTAACCCATCAGACCCCCCCAAAAGTATTAAACCCCCAACCCCCCAAAAAGTATTCAACCCCCCAAAAAGTATTCAACCCCCCCAAAAAGTATTCAACCCCCCCAACAAGTATTCAACCCCCAAAAGTATTCAACCCCCAAAAAGTATTCAACCCCCCCAAAAAGTATTAAACACCCCCCAAAAGTATTCAACCCCCCAAAAAGTATTCAACCCCCCCAAAAGTATTCAACCCCCAAAAAGTATTCACCCCCCCAAAAAGTATTCAACCCCCCAAAAAGTATTCACACACCCCCAAAAAGTATTCAACCCCCCCAAAAATATTCAACCCCCCCAAAAAGTATTCAACCCCCCCAAAAAGTATTCAACCCCCCAAAAAAGTATTCAACCCCCCCAAAAAGTATTCAACCCCCCAAAAAGTATTCAACCCCCCAAAAATTTATTCAACCCCCCAAAAATTATTCAACCCCCCCAAAAAGTATTCAACCCCCCCAAAAAGTATTCAACCCCCCAAAAGTATTCAACCCCCAAAAGTATTCAACCCCCCAAAAAGTATTCAAACCCCCCAAAAAGTATTCACACCCCCCAAAAAGTATTCAACCCCCCAAAAAAAGTATTCAACCCCCCAAAAAGTATTCCAACACCCCCCAAAAAGTATTCATCCCCTCCAAAAAGTATTCAACCCCCCAAAAATTATTCAACCCC
The DNA here is from genome assembly GCA_033576535.1 of Allobates femoralis. NCBI lineage: Eukaryota > Metazoa > Chordata > Amphibia > Anura > Aromobatidae > Allobates > Allobates femoralis. The sequence continues at coordinate 55,508,362 of JARQOC010000003.1, read as the reverse complement.
CCCAAAAATATTCAACCCCCAAAAGTATTCAAACCCCCCCAAAAAGTATTCACACCCCCCTAAAAAGTATTCAACCCCCCCAAAAAAGTATTCAACCCCCCAAAACTATTGACACACCCCCAAAAGTATTCAACCCCCCAGCAAGTATTCAACCCCCCCAACAAGTATTCACACCCCCCAAAAAGTATTCAACCCCCAAAAAAGTATTCAACCCCCCAAAAAAGTATTCAACCCCCCCAAAAGTATTCAACCCCCCCAAAATGTATTCAACCCCCCCCAACAAGTATTCAACCCCCCAAAATGTATTCAACCCCCCCAAAAATGTATTCAACCCCCCAAATGTATTCAACCCCCCCAACAAGTATTCAACCCCCCAAAAAGTATTCAACCCCCCCAAAAAGTATTCAACCCGCCCAAAAAGTATTCACACACCCCCAAAAAGTATTCAACCCCCCCAAAAAGTATTCAACCCCCCCAAAAAGTATTCAACCCCCCAAAAAGTATTCACCCCCCCCCAAAAAAGTATTCAACCCCCAACAAGTATTCAACCCCCCCAAAAAGTATTCAACCCCCCAAAAAATTATTCAACCCCCCCAAAAAGTATTCAACCCCCCAAAAACGTATTCAACCCCCCCAAAAAGTATTCAACCCCCCCAAAAGTATTCAACCCCCCAAAAATATTCACCCCCCCAAAAAGTATTCAACCCCCCAAAAAGTATTCACCCCCCCAAAAAAGTATTCAACCCCCCCAAAAAGTATTCAACCCCCCAAAAAAGTATTCAACCCCCCCAAAAAGTATTCACACACACCCAAAAGTATTCAACCCCCCAAAAAGTATTCAACCCCCCCAAAAACTATTCACACACCCCAAAAGTATTCAACCCCCCAAAAAGTATTCAACCCCCCCAAAAAGTATTCAACCCCCCCAAAAAATTATTCCACCCCCCCAAAAAGTATTCAACCCCCCCAAAAAGTATTCACACACCCCCAAAAAGTATTCAACCCCCCCAAATAGTATTCAACCCTCCCCAAAAAGTATTCAGCCCCCCCAAAAAAGTATTTAACCCCCCAAAAAGTATTCAAACCCCCCCCAAAAAGTATTCAAATCCCCAAAAAGTATTTAACCCCCCAAAAAAGTATTCAACCCCCCCAAAAAGTATTCACACACCCCCAAAAAGTATTCAACCCCGCCCCAAAAAGTATTCAACTTTTGAATACTTTTTTGAATACTTTTTGGGGGGTGTGAATACTTTTTTTGGGGGGGTTGAATACTTTTTGGGGGGGTTGAATACTTTTTTTGGGGGTTGAATACTTTTGGGGGTGTGAATACTTTTTGGGGGGGTGTGAATACTTTTTGGGGGGGGTTGAATACTTTTTGGGGGGGTTGAATACTTTTTGGGGGTGGGTTGAATAGTTTTTGGGGGTGTGTGAATACTTTTTGGGGGTTGAATACTTTTTGGGGGGGTGGAATAATTTTTGGGGGGATGGAATACTTTTTGGGGGGGTTTGAATATTATTTGGGGGGGTTGAATACTTTTTGGGGGGTTGAATACTTTTTGGGGGTGGGTTGAATAGTTTTTGGGGGTGTGTGAATACTTTTTGGGGGGGGGTTGAATATTTTTTGGGGGGGTTGAATACTTTTTTGGGGGGTTGAATACTTTTTGGGGGTGTGTGAATACTTTTTTGGGGGGGTTGAATATTTTTTGGGGGGGTGTGAATACTTTTGGGGGTGTGTGAATACTTTTTGGGGGGGTTGAATACTTTTGGGGGGGTTGAATACTTTTTGGGAGGTGTGATAGTTTTTGGGGGGATTAAATACTTTTTGGGGCGGGGTTGAATACTTTTTGGGGGGTGTGAATACTTTTTGTGGGGGGTTGAATAGTTTTTTGGGGGGTTTGAACACTTTTTTGGGGGGTTGAATACTTTTTGGGGGGGGTTGAATACTTTTTGGGGGGGTGTGAATACTTTTTGGGGAGGTGTGAATACTTTTTTGGGGGGTTGAATACTTTTTTGGGGGGGTGTGAATAGTTTTTTGGGGGGTTGAATACTTTTTGGGGGGGGTTGAATACTTTTTGGGGGTGTGTGAATACTTTTTGGGGGGGTTGAATACTTTTTGGGGGGTGTGAATACTTTTTGGGGAGGTGTGAATACTTTTTTGGGGGGTTGAATACTTTTTTGGGTGTGTGAATAGTTTTTTGGGAGGGTGGAATACTTTTTGGGGGGGGGTTGAATACTATTTGGGGGGTTGAATACTTTTTGGGGGGGTTGAATACTTTTTGGGGGGTTGAATACTTTTGGGGGGGTTGAATACTTGTTGGGGGGGTTGAATACTTTTTAGGGGGGTTGAATACTTTTTGGGGGTGTGTGAATAGTTTTTGGGGGGTTTGAATACTTTTTGGGGGGGTTGAATACTTTTTGGGGGGGTGTGAATACTTTTTGGGGGGTTGAATACTTTTTGGGGGGTGAATAATTTTTTGGGGGGGGGGGTGGAATACTTTTTGGGGGGGTTGAATACTTTTTGGGGGGGATTGAATACTTTTTGGGGGGTGTGAATACTTTTTGGGGGGTTGAATACTTTTTGGGGGGGGTTGAATACTTTTGGGGGGGTTGAATACTTTTTTGGGGGGTTGAATACGTTTGGGGGGGTTGAATACTTTTTGGGGGGGTTGAATAATTTTTGGGGGGGTTGAATACTTTTTGGGGGGGTTGAATATTTTTTGGGGGGTTGAATACTTTTTGGGGGTGTGTGAATAGTTTTTGGGGGGGTTCAATACTTTTTGGGCGGGGTTGAATACTTTTTGGGGGGTGTGAATACTTTTTGGGGGGGTTGAATACTTTTTTGGGGGGTTGAATACTTTTTTGGGGGGGTTGAATACTTTTTTGGGGGGGTTGAATACTTTTTGGGGGGTTTGAATACTTTTTGGGGGGTTGAATACTTTTTTGGGGGGTTGTATACTTTTTGGGGGTGTGTGAATACTTTTTGGGGGGTTGAATACTTTTTTGGGGGGTGGAATACTTTTTGGGGGGGGTTAAATACTATTTGGGGGGGTTGAATACTTTTTGGGGGGGTTTGAATACTTTTTGGGGGGGGTTTGAATACTTTTTGGGGGTGTGTGAATACTTTTTGGGGGGGTTGAATACTTTTTGGGGGGGTTGAATACTTTTTGGGGGGGTGGAATACTTTTTGGGGGTGGGGTTGAATACTTTTGGGGGTGTGTGAATACTTTTGGGGGTGTTGAATACTTTTTGGGGGAGGGGTTGAATACTTTTTGGGGGGGTTGAATACTTTTTGGGGGGGTTGAATACTTTTTGGAGGGGGTTGAATACTTTTTGGGGGAGGGGTTGAATACTTTTTGGGGGTGTGTGAATACTTTTTGGGGGGGTTGAAAACTTTTTGGAGGGGGTGGAATAATTTTTGGGGGGTTGAATACTTTTTGGGGGAGGGGTTGAATACTTTTTGGGGGGAATACTTTTTGGGGGGTTGAATACTTTTTGGGGGGTTGAATATATGTTTTTGGGAGGTTGAATACTTTTTCAGGGAGTTGAATACTTTTTGGGGTGTGTGAATACTTTTTGGGGGGGTTGAATATTTTTTGGGGGGGTGTGAATACTTTTTGGGGGGGTGTGAATACTGTTTGGGGGGTGTGAATACTTTTTGGGGGGTTGAATACTTTTTTGGGGGGTGAATATTTTTGGGGGGGTTGAATACTTTTTTTTTGGGGGGGTGAATACTTTTTGGGGGTGTGTGAATACTTTTTTTGGGGGGTTGAATACTTTTTGGGGGGTTGATACTTTTTGGGGGTGTGTGAATACTTTTTGGGGGGGTTTAATACTTTTTGGGGTTGAATACTTTTTGGGGGGGTTGAATACTATTTGGGGGTTGAATACTTTTTGGGGGGTTGAATACTTTTGGGGGGGTTGAATAGTTGTTGGGGGGTTGAATACTTTTTTGGGGGGGGTGAATACTTTTTGGGGTTTGAATACTTTTTGGGGGGGTTGAATACTTTTTGGGGGGGTTGAATTCTTTTTGGGGGGGTGTGAATACTTTTTGGGGGGGTGTGAATACTTTTTGGGGGGTTGAATACTTTTTGGGGGGGGGTTGAATACTTTTTGGGGGGGGTTGAATACTTTTTTGGGGGTGGTTGAATAGTTTTTGGGGGGAGTGAATACTTTTTGGGGGTGTGTGATACTTTTTGGGGGTTAAATACTTTTTGGAGGGGGTGGAATAATTTTTTGGGGGGGTGAATACTTTTTGGGTGGGGTGGAATAATTTTTGGGGGGGTGGAATACTTTTTGGGGGGGTTGAATACTTTTTGGGGGGGTTGAATATATTTTTTGGGAGGTTGAATACTTTTCAGGAGTTGAATACTTTTTGGGGGTGTGTGAATACTTTTTGGGGGGGTTGAATATTTTTGGGGGGGTGTGAATACTTTTTGGGGGGGTGTGAATACTTTTTTGGGGGGTTGAATACTTTTTGGGGGGTTAAATACTTTTTGGGGGGTGTGAATACTTTTTGTGGGGGGGTTGAATACTTTTTTGGGGGTGTTGAATACTTTTTGGGGGGTTGAATATTTTTTGGGGGGTGTGAATACTTTTTTGGGGGGGTTGAATACTTTTTTGGGGGGTTGAATACTTTTTGGGGGGGTGTGAATACTTTTTGGGGGGGTTGAATACTTTTTGGGGGGTTGAATACTTTTTGGGGGGTTGAATACTATTTGGGGGGGGGTTGAATACTTTTTGGGGGTGTTGAATACTTGTTGGGGGGGTTGAATACTTGTTGGGGGGTTGAATACTTTTTTGGGGGGTTGAATACTTTTGGGGGTTGAATACTTTTTGGGGGGTTGAATACTTTTGGGGGGTTGAATACTTTTTGGGGGGTTGAATACTTTTGGGGGGTTGAATACTTTTTTGGGGGGTTGAATTCTTTTTGGGGGGGTTGAATACTTTTTGGGGGGGTTAAATACTTTTTGGGGTGTGTGAATACTTTTTTTGGGGGGTTGAAAACTTTTTGGGGGGTTGAATACTTTTTTGGGGTGGTTGAATACTTTTTGGGCGGGGTTGAATACTTTTGGGGTGTGTGAATATTTTTGGGGGTTGAATACTTTTTGGGGGGTTTGAATACTTTTTGGGGGTTGAATACTTTTTGGGGTTGTTGAATACTTTTTTGGGGGGGTTGAATACTTTTTTGGGGGGTGGAATACTTTTTGGGGGTGGGTTAATACTATTTGGGGGGGTTGAATACTTTTTAGGGGGTGTTGAATACTTTTGGGGGGGTTGAATACTTTTTGGGGGGTGGAATAATTTTTTGGGGGGTTGAATACTTTTTGGGGGGGGTTTGAATATTTTTTGGGGTGGGGTTGAATAGTTTTTTGGGGGGTGTGAATACTTTTTTGGGGGGGTTGAATACTTTTTTTGGGGGGGGTTGAATACTATTTGGGGGGGTTGAATACTTTTTGGGGGGGTTGAATACTTTTTGGGGGGTTGAATACTTTTGGGGGGTTGAATACTTGTTTGGGGGGGTTGAATACTTTTTTGGGGGGTTGAATACTTTTTTGGGAGGGTTGAATACTTTTGGGGGGTTTGAATACTTTTTGGGGGGGTTGAATACGTTTTTTTGGGGGGGTTGAATAATTTTTGGGGGGGTTGAATACTTTTTGGGGGGGTTGAATACTTTTGGGGGGGTTGAATACTTTTTGGGGGGTTGAATACTTTTCTAAGTATTCAACCCCCCCCAAAAAAGTATTCACACACCCCCAAAAAGTATTCAACCCACCCCAAAAAAGTATTCACCCCCCCAAAAAAAGTATTCAACACCCCCCCCAAAAGAAGTATTCAACCCCCCCTGCCAAAAAAAGTATTCACACACCCCCAAAAAGTATTCAACCCCCCAAAAAAGTATTCAACCCCCCAACAAGTATTCAACCCCCAAAAAAAGTATTCAACCCCCCAAAAGTATTCACCCCCCAAAAAGTATTCAACCCCCCCAAATAGTATTCAACCCCCCCAAAAAAAGTATTCCACCCCCCAAAAGTATTCACACACCCCAAAAAGTATTCACACACCCCCAAAAGTATTCAACCCCAAAAAGTATCACACCCCCTCAAAAAGTATTCAACCCCCCAAAAAGTATTCAACCCCCCCAAAAAGTATTCCACCCCCCAAAAAAGTATTCAACCCCCCCAAAAAAGTATTCAACCCCCCAAAAAGTATTCACCCTCCCAAAAGTATTCAACCCCCCCCCAAAAAGTATTCCAACCCCCCAAAAAATTATCCACCCCCCAAAAAGTATTCACACACCCCAAAAAGTATTCAACCCCCCCAAAAAGTATTCAACCCCCCCCAAAAATATTCAACCCCCCCAAAACATTATTCCAACCCCCAAAAAGTATTTACCCCCCCAAAAGTATTCACACACCCCCAAAAAGTATTCACACACCCCAAAAAGTATTCAACCCCCCCCCAAAAAGTATTCAACCCCCCAAAAAAAGTATTCAACCCCCAAAAAAGTATTCAACCCCCCCAAAAAGATTCACACACCCCCAAAAAGTATTCAACCCCCCCCAAAAAGTATTCAACCCCCCCAAAAAAACTATTCACACACCCCCAAAAAGTATTCAACCCCCCAACAAGTATTCAACCCCCCTAAAAAATTATTCAACCCCCCCCAAAAATATTCAACCCCCCAAAACATATTCAACCCCCCCCAAAAAGTATTCAACCCCCCAACAAGTATTCACCCCCCCAAAAAGTAGTCAACCCCCCAAAAAGTATTCAACCCCCCCAAAAAATTATTTCACCCCCCCAAAAAAGTATTCAACCCCCCCAAAAAGTATTCACACACCCCCAAAAACTATTCAACCACCCCCAAAAAGTATTCAACCCCCCCAAAAAGTATTCAACCCCCCCAAAAATTATTCCACCCCCCAAAAAGTATTCAACCCTCCCAAAAAGTATTCAACCCCCCCAAAAAAGTATTCAACCCCCCAAAAAAGTATTCACACACCCCCAAAAAGTATTCAACCCCCCAAAAAGTATTCAACCCCCCCAAAAAGTATTCAACCCCCCAAAAATTATTCAACCCCCCAAAAAGTATTCACACCCCCCCAAAAAGTATTCAACCCCCCAAAAAGTATTCAATTCCCCCAAAAAAGTATTCACACCCCCCAAAAAGTATTCACCCCCCAAAAAAAGTATTCAACCCCCCCAAAAATTATTCACCCCCCAAAAAAAAGTATTCAACCCCCCAAAAAAGTATTCAACCCCCCCAAAAGTATTCAACCCCCCAAAAAGTATTCCACCCCCCAAAAAAGTATTCACCCCCCCTAAAAGTATTCAACCCCCCCAAACAGTATTCACACACCCCAAAAAGTATTCAACCCCCCCAAAAAGTATTCAACCCCCCAAGAAGTATTCAACCCCCCAAAAAAGTATTCACACACCACCAAAAAGTAATTCAACCCCCCAAAAGTATTCAACCCCCCAAAAAAGTATTCCACCCCCCCTAAAAAGTATTCAACCCCCCCAAACAGTATTCACCCCCCCAAAAAAGTATTCAACCCCCCCAAAAAGTATTCACACACCCCCAAAAAAGTATTTAACCCCCCCAAAAATTATTCACCCCCCCAAAAAAAGTATTTAACCCCCCCAAAAAGTATTCAACCCCCCTCAAAAAGTATTCCACCCCCCAAAAAAGTATTCCACCCCCCCTAAAAAGTATTCAACCCCCCCAAAAAGTATTCAACCCCCCAAAAAGTATTCAACCCCCCCAAAAATTATTCAACCCCCCCAAAAAGTATTCACACCCCCCCAAAAAGTATTCAACCCCCCCAAAAAGTATTCAATTCCCCCAAAAAAGTATTCACACCCCCCAAAAAGTATTCACCCCCCCAAAAAAAGTATTCAACCCCCCAAAAATTATTCACCCCCCAAAAAAAAGTATTCAACCCCCCAAAAAAGTATTCAACCCCCCAAAAGTATTCAACCCCCCAAAAAGTATTCCACCCCCCAAAAAAGTATTCACACCCCCCTAAAAAGTATTCAACCCCCCCAAACAGTATTCACACACCCCCAAAAAGTATTCAACCCCCCCAAAAAGTATTCAACCCCCCAAGAAGTATTCAACCCCCCCAAAAAAGTATTCACACACCACCAAAAAGTATTCAACCCCCCCAAATAGTATTCAACCCCCCCAAAAAAGTATTCAACCCCCCCAAAAAGTATTCAACCCCCCCCAAAAAAGTATTCAACCCCCCCCAAAAAAGTATTCAACCCCCCCCAAAAAGTATTCAACCCCCCCAAAAAGTATTCAAACCCCCAAAAAAGTATTCAACCCCCCAAAAAAGTATTCAACCCCCCAAAAAGTATTCACACACCCCCAAAAAGTATTCAACCCCGCCCCAAAAAGTATTCAACCCCCCCAAAAAACTATTCACACACCCCCAAAAAGTATTCAACCCCCCCAAAAAAGTATTCAACCCCCCAAAAAGTATTCAACCCCCCCCAAAAAATTATTCAACCCCCCCCAAAAAAGTATTCACACACCCCCAAAAAGTATTCAACCCCCCCAAAAAGTATTCACACACCCCCAAAAAGTATTCAACCCCCCAAAAAGTATTCAACCCCCCAAAAAAGTATTCACACCCCCCCAAAAAAGTATTTAACCCCCCCAAAAATTATTCACCCCCCCCAAAAAAAGTATTTAACCCCCCCAAAAAGTATTCAACCCCCCCAAAAAGTATTCAACCCCCCTCAAAAAGTATTCCACCCCCCAAAAAAGTATTCCACCCCCCCTAAAAAAGTATTCAACCCCCCCCAAACAGTATTCACCCCCCCAAAAAAGTATTCAACCCCCCCAAAAAGTATTCACACACCCCCAAAAAGTATTCAACCCCCCCAAGAAGTATTCAACCCCCCAAAAAAGTATTCACACACCACCAAAAAGTATTCAACCCCCCAAAAAAGTATTCAACCCCCCCAAAAAGTATTCACCCCCCCCCAAAAAAGTACTCACACCCCCCCAAAAAATACTCAACCCCCCCAAAAAGTATTCACACCAGCTATAACTACTATAATCAAATTAATGCACGTTCTAGAATCCCGATGCATTTGCATCGGGCTCACAGCTAGTATATCTATATATATATATGTATGATTAGTATATTGGTGCAGCACAGCTCCCCTTGGTGCTCAGCAGTCACGGCTCCTCTCATCCTTGCTGTATAAGTATACAAGATAAAGAATTGTAGCACTCTTCTTTTGAAACTAGTGAGCTATTGAGTTCCCACACAAAATCGTAGTGTGTGACGCCCGTCATAGATAGATAGATAGATAGATAGATAGATAGATAGATAGATAGATAGATAGATAGATAGATAGATAGATAGATAGGCGGGCGTCGCACACTATGATTTTGTGAGGGAACTCAATAATGATATCAGTGGTGCGGCTCGTGGACACATGGTTAGTGAGGTGTCACATGTATAGATAACGTTTAGGACACAGCAACAATGTTACGTGCAGGGATCGCTCACACAACCAGTGATTGATGCTTGTCAATGATGTGAATAGGAGAAATCGGTCAGGAGATCGGTTATGGCGGTGTCACACAGAACAATGCAGCAGATTGGATGATCCACATCGTCTGATATGGGTCTGGGTCCCATATCTGTATATAACGATCTGACCACTTATCACTAGTCAGATCATGCTGTCACACGCAACGACGTCGTAGGAGCAATGCCAAATCAGGTACTTTCCAGCGATATCTTTACATATATCGTAACGTGTGACGCCCGCCATGGATGGATGGATGGATGGATAGGGACCCTTCAGATTTAAGGACACCTTGACGTGGTTGAAGGGCAGGCATATATTGGCCATTACATGCGCTAAGAACCAGTTATATAGAATTGCACCTGGACTGAAAGGTTAAAGGAAGCGATGTCTGGCTTTTTTTCTCCATTTAATGTGTGTGGAACAGGCTGGCTCCACTGCTAGAATTGCACTCCTGCCTCTCTACTGAGCCACGGGGGCCATCTGAAGTGGTATGTATCCTGCTACTGCCCATTGTAACAGAGACCCCTAGGGTACGAGACAGGTTTTAAGTGTAGACAGGGTCCCTTCAGATTTAAGGTCACCTTGCCGTGTTGAAGGGCAGGCATATATTGGCCAATACATGTGCTAAGAACCTTAAAAAAAATGAAAAAAAAAATTTTTAAACATTTTTAATTTTTATTTTTTCTCAAAAAACATCTAATAACATCCAGGAACATCATTGTTTGCATGTGATTGGCATAACCAGTGTGCTGCTATTATTTGATACTAGATTAATGCCCGATGCTATCGCATCGGGAGGATGGTGATGTGATGTTGAGGATGTTTTGTGTGACATTAAGAGCAGCACACCTTGAGATGGAGATGTGGTGAACAGCCATCCCGCCCATCTCTTTAGCTGTTCACAAAAACCCGTCCCTGTTGTAAAAGAAAATAATATTTCTCAGCAGCTATGCTGCTGGACCTTAACATCCAGGTTCATATCACCAAATAAAAGTATTTGGATGATACACATCTCCCCTCTTAAACTAAATGTGTGTTAATCTTAGATTTAGAAATATGTGTAAATGTATCACACCTATGTATTTATGTAGATAGGATATTTAGATAGTGACCCTCAAGAGGGACAGCATTACTGATGTATGTAAAGTGCTATTGAATTAATAGTACTATATAAAATAATTAAATTAATATTATAATTATAACCTATAGATGGTAGCCCGATTCTAACGCATCGGGTATTCTAGAATATAGAAATAGAGATTGCATGGGGAAGGCGGTGAGGGCTGAATTGGGAGGAACTTTGAAGAAGGAGCGGCGGGGAAAGGACGGCGTGGCAGGGGGAGGAGGGAGGACAGAGCAGCAGGGGGGAGGAGGACGGAGGACGAAGCGGCGGGGTGGGGGAGGACGGAGCAGCACAGGCAGGAGGAGGACGGAGGATGGAGTGGTAGAGGGGAGGAGGACAAAGAAAGGAGGAGGAAGCGGCAGGGGGAGGATGAAGCACAGAGCGGCGGGGGGGTGGAGGACAGGATGAAGCGCGGGGTGGGGCAGGACGGAGCAGCACAGGCAGGGGGAGGACGTAGGATGGAGTGGCGGAGGTGAGGAGGAAGCGGTGGGGGAGGACAGAGCGGCGCAGGCAGGGGGAGGACAGAGCGGCGCAGGCAGGGGGAGGACAGAGCGGCGCAGGCAGGGGGAGGACAGAGCGGCGCAGGCAGGGGGAGGACAGAGCGGCGCATGCAGGGGGAGGACAGAGCGGCACAGGCAGGGGAGGACAGAGCGGCACAGGCAGGGGGAGGACAGAGCGGCACGGCACAGGCGGAGGACAGAGCGGCACAGGCGGAGGACAGAGCGGCACAGGAAGAGGACAGAGCGGCACAGGCGGAGGACAGAGCGGCACAGGCGGAGGACAGAGCGGCACAGGCGGAGGACAGAGCGGCACAGGCGGAGGACAGAGCGGCACAGGCGGAGGACAGAGCGGCACAGGGGGAGGACAGAGCGGCACAGGGGGAGGACAGAGCGGCACAGGGGGAGGACAGAGCGGCACAGGGGGAGGAGGACAGAGGACAAAGCGGTGGGGAGCAGCACAGGCAGGGGGAGGACGGAGGATGGAGTGGTGGAGGGGAGGAGGACAAAGGAAGGAGGAGCATGAAATTACAAAAATGAGAGGCGCAATCTTGAATAATACCCGGTGGTCTAATGGGGATATATTGTTAGTGGCGGTATTCACCACTCACCTGGACTGGTTGTGCTGTCCGTGCACAATCACGGTGTCAGCGTGATGCTGCTGATTCCTATGTATCGCTCCAAGCGTCGCCACTCCCAGCCGCCTCCTCAGGTCACGTGTTCCACCTAGGTCTTCTAACCAGGGATTTCTCTGACATCAGGGCAGGTTCTTTAATTCTCTAACTAAGCTTCCTGACTACTGTGCAGCTCCAGCCAGATCCCATAAGGGATAATGGTAATGAAAGGCAGTAATTCTGGTATTATTTAGGAGCGCTCAGTAAAGAGAAGCAGATACCAATAATTAAAGTAGACCTGTTTATTCTGGTTTGTCCACTACGCGCGTTTCAACAGCGACCTGCTGTCTTCCTCAGGTGAGGGTTACCTGTGGGAGTCCGGTGATTGCACTGGCGCTGCTTGGGCCTCCGGGGGATGTGCGGCTGCTAGATGGGATGCTCCCCACAGGATGAGCAGGGGTCCCCGGGGCCAGGAGCTGCACCAGATGGAATACGGCAGCTCAGTTGTTCTTGATGAGCACGGGTTAATAACAGTTCTGAAGAAAGGCACGGACACCAGATTCCTCTGTAACGGGTCTTTCCTGTAACGGTTGATGTGATACACAGTATACAGTCTTAGGAAACGGATCGGGTGGTCCCAGCGATGACTGGTCTGAGTCCAGAGCTCCACGGTGTCCCTCCTTTACCTTACTGTTCTAGTCTGTTTGCCGTTGTCGCCTTAGAGTGCCAGTTCGAGGTACGGGGAAGACTTCTTTAGGATTCCCTACCGGAGCGACCCCCGGCTGTATAGGGGCCTGTTTCCCTGTGGTGGGTATGTCGCTGGCAAGACGGCTAGGTTGCGGCTGTAGTGAGGTGCTCCTAGAGAGCTGTTCCTTCACTCCGGTTTCTGCAGAACAGTGATAGACATCTGTTTGCCTCGGACCCGGCGTCCGGTGGGGTTGGGCTCGGGTATACTTGAACCTGCTCTGGTAGCCCTTATTCCAGTCTGGGTCACCGCTTGTTGGCGCCCAGCCGGTAAGTTACTTTCAGGGCTGCACGGCACTGTGCAGGTCCCCGCTCCTTCTTCCTTCTCCTCCGACCACTTCTAAGTTTCTAACTTCTCCCTCACACTACACCTTTCACTCCTCCCACCAGGACTGGTTGGCCCTCTACCTCTAGTGTGTTGTGCGGTGTATGGAGCTCTGGGTTTAACCATGTCATCACTGAGACGGAAGATATTACATCTTCAGTCAGGGATGCAATACCTTCCTGTGACGCACTCGTTGCGGGGCGCCACAGGAGGATGGAGCGGCACAAAAAGGGTGAGGACAGAGCAGCAGGGGGAGGACGGAGCACAGAGCGGCGGGGGGAGGAGGACAGAGGACGAAGCGGTGGGGTGGGGGAGGATGGAGCAGCACAGGCAGGGGGAGGATGGAGTGGCGGAGAGGAGGAGAACAAAGGAAGGAGGAGGAAGTGGTGGAGGAAGATGCGCGGTGGCTCAGTGTGTTAGCAGAGGGCGCGGTGGCTCAGTGTGTTAGCAGAGGGCGCGGTGGCTCAGTGTGTTAGCAGAGGGCGCGGTGGCTCAGTGTGTTAGCAGAGGGCGCGGTGGCTCAGTGTGTTAGCAGAGGGCGCGGTGGCTCAGTGTGTTAGCAGAGGGCGCGGTGGCTCAGTGTGTTAGCTCCGCGCGGTGGCTCAGTGTGTTAGCTCCGCGCGGTGGCTCAGTGTGTTAGCTCCGCGCGGTGGCTCAGTGTGTTAGCTCCGCGCGGTGGCTCAGTGTGTTAGCTCCGCGCGGTGGCTCAGTGTGTTAGCACCGCGCGGTGGCTCAGTGTGTTAGCACCGCGCGGTGGCTCAGTGTGTTAGCACCGCGCGGTGGCTCAGTGTGTTAGCACCGCGCGGTGGCTCAGTGTGTTAGCACCGCGAGCGGTGGGCAGAGTGGTCAGCGCAGCAGCGCGGTGGGCAGAGTGGCGCGGTGGCTCAGTGTGTTAGCAGAGGGCGCGGTGGCTCAGTGTGTTAGCTCCGCGCGGTGGCTCAGTGTGTTAGCACCGCGCAGTGGCTCAGTGTGTTAGCACCGCGCGGTGGCTCAGTGTGTTAGCACCGTGCGGTGGCTCAGTGTGTTAGCACCGCGAGCGGTGGGCAGAGTGGTCAGCGCAGCAGCGCGGTGGGCAGAGTGGTCAGCGCAGCAGCGCGGTGGGCAGAGTGGTCAGCGCGGTGGGCAGAGTGGTCAGCGCAGCAGCGCGGTGGGCAGAGTGGTCAGCGCAGCAGCGCGGTGGGCAGAGTGGTCAGCGCAGCAGCGCGGTGGGCAGAGTGGTCAGAGTGGTCAGCGCAGCAGCGCGGTGGGCAGAGCCCCCCCCCGCGGCCCACCCTTCCCCTGCCCCCCCCCGATTCCCCTGGACTGGCACCTTCGGGGGCACATGTGAGGAATGTGAGCTCGGGCCGGGTGAGCTCCTGTCACCTGATGTCAGAGGTGATGATGGATGCCTCCTCCTCCGGCAGCCAATGCAGCACTCCCCCCGTGCACGCCTGTGACAGCCGGGCGGGGGGGGATGCGTCCTCCTCCAGGTGAGAGATGCTGCGGGGGAGTGAGGAAGACATGACTGACGCCAGCAGAGGTCGATCACTGCTGCATTGGATCGCTTCCCCGGTGACAGGGCCAGGGATGGAGGATCCATGTGTGAATGGCAGCATCGGGGCCGGTGGTAAGTATAGGTGTCCTGGGGGTATGAGTGTGGTGTGGCGAGCGAGGGGGGCGATTGAAAAATGGCAGGGGGAGGGGTGCGTGTGAGGGGAGTGTGATGGCGGGGGTGTGTGTGGAGGAGTGGGGAGTGAGAGCGGAGTGTGTGTGGAGCCACCGAGAGTACCGATAGCAAGAGTGGGGCAGTATTAGCCCTGCTCTCGCTAACGGTCGGCCATCTTGTTACACCCTTACTGGGTGTACAGCCAGCTTCAGTCCGGATCTGACATCATTTCGAGCAGAAACGGACGGAAGCTGGTTTAGGCAATTATTATATTAGGCTGCTTTCACACTGCGTTTTTCTGTGATCCGTGGCTGTCCGTTGTAAAACTGACAGCCACGGATCAGATTTTGGCCCCATGTTCTCCTATGTGCACGGATCACATCGGATTTGGCCTTATTGGCATCCGATTTTTGTCGGATCCGATTCTGGCCGATTTTTTGCTGTGCCCAAAATCGCAGCCTGCTGCGATTTTTGGCACAGCGGGTCAGATCGGACCGAATTGGATCCGACCTGATCCGCGCCAAATAACATGGGGCCTATGGAGCGCGGATCCGAGGAAACAGCTGATGTCTCCTCGGACCCGATGTTAGTGCACTGAGCATGCTCAGTACACTAACACCGCTCTGTGCCATCTAATATCACTTCTGCAATGTATATTCATACATTGCAGAAGTGATATCCAGTTAAATGAAAGGGTTAAAAATATAAAAATCATTTTCCTCACCTCTCCACGATCCAGCGATGCCTCCTGCGCTCTGTGCGTCTAGGACCTGGCCTGACGTCACAGTTGAGTCACATGACCGGTTACCGCGGTAACCGGTCATGTGACTGTGACATCACGCCAGGTCCTGTTGATCAGAAGAAGAAGCTGGAAGCGCCGCGGGTGTCGTGGAGAGGTGAGGATGAAGATTTTTTTATTTTTAAAGGCCTGGAAAGAGGGGAACAAAGGGGCAAAAGAGGGGGCGAAATAGGGGACAAAGAGGGGAGACAGAGGGGGCAAAGAGGGGAGACAGAGGGGGCAAAGAGAGGAGGGGAGAAAGGTGACAGGAGGAGCAGGGATAGGATCCAGACTAATGCTGCAAAATATCGGAATCGGATGCCTATTTGGCATCCGATTGCAGTCATCAGTTTGGATCCGATGCTGTCCGAGGGGAGCAGCAAAAAGTCTGATCCCCTCGGACAGCATAAAAACGCAGTGTGAAAGCAGCCTTAGGCTGGTTTCACACTACGATATTTGCAGCCCTATGGGCATCGGACCGAATCGGATGTGCACTAAATGGCATCCGATTTGGTCCGATCCGATTCTGTCCGATGTTTTTATCGGTGCAAAAATCGGAGCATGCTGCGATTTTTGCACCGAAAATAAAATCGGACAAAATCGGATCGGACCAAATCGGATGGCATTTAGTGCACATCCGATCCGACCCGATCCCTATAACATGGGGCCCTATGGAGCAGGGTCCGAGGAAACATCTGATGTTTCCTCGGACCCGATTTTAGTGTACTGAGCATGCTCAGTACATGCTCAGTACACTAAACCTATTGTGTGCCGCCTAATTTAACTTCTGCAATGTATATACATACATACATTGCAGAAGTTAAATATAAGTTAAAATCAAGTGTTTAAAATAAAAAAAATTTATTCTCACCTTCCAGCGCTCCCTCGGCGTCTCCAGCTGCAGCCGCTCGGTAACAGGACCTGTGATGATGTCAGAACCCGATCAGCTGATCGGGTCACATGACCGGTTACCGCGGTAACCGCTGACGCTTTTGACGTCATCACAGGTCCTGTACACCCGATCGGCTGCAGCTGGAGACGCCGAGGGAGCGCTGGAAGGTGAGAATAAACATTTGTTATGTTAAAATGACAGCAGAGGGGACATGAGGGGGGCCATGAGAGGGGAGAGGGGACATGACAGGGGACATGAGAGGGGACAGGAGGGGGGACAGCAGGGGACATGAGGGGGGACAGGAGAGGGGACAGCAGGGGACAGTAGGGAGAGAGTAGGGGGACAGTAGGGCAAAACAGGGGGGCAGCAGGGGACAGCAGGGAGACAGCAAGATGACAGGAGGGAGAGAGGAGGGGGAGCTACGTGATCCTGCAAAAAGTAGGATTCGGATGCCTATTTGGCATCCGATTGCAGGATTCAGTTTGGATCCGATGCTGACCGATTTTCATCGGACAGCATCGGATTTAGAAAAATCGTTATGTGAAAGTAGCCTTAGATAGATAGATATTGATAATTAGCTACTTAAGGTACCGTTACATGGCACAATGTTGCTGCGATGTCAGCAGCGATTTCACGGGAGCGCGCACGTTTTTGGCATTTTGCCCCATCCATTGCTCTTATAGCCCACACCCTGGATCTGCCCCATCAATTGCTCTTATAGCCCACACCCTGGATCTGCCCCATCAATTGCTCTTATAGCCGACACCCTGGATCTGCCCCATCAATTGCTCTTATAGCCGACACCCTGGATCTGCCCCATCAATTGCTCTTATAGCCGACACCCTGGATCTGCCCCATCAATTGCTCTTATAGCCGACACCCTGGATCTGTCCATCCATTGTTCTTATAGCCACAACCCTGGATCTGTCCATCCATTGTTCTTATAGCCCACACCCTGGATCTGCCCCATCAATTGCTCTTATAGCCCACACCCTGGATCTGCCCCATCAATTGCTCTTATAGCCCACACCCTGGATCTGCCCCATCAATTGCTCTTATAGCCGACACCCTGGATCTGTCCATCCATTGTTCTTATAGCCCCAACCCTGGATCTGCCCCATCCGTTGTTCTTATAGCCCTCACCCTAGATCTGCCCCATCAATTGTTCTTATAGCCCCCAACCCTGGATCTGCCCCATCCATTGTTCTTATAGCCCCAACCCTGGATCTGTCCCCACCTATTGCTCCTACAGCCCCCACAGTTGATGTGCCCCCATCCATCGTTCCTTCAGCCCTACCCAACATCCCTACAGTCCCTGTCCCTACTCCCTTTTGTACACTTGCTTTGGCATAACTAATGTGTATTTAGTCCTGCCAATAAAGCTTCTTTGTATTTGATAGATAGATACAGAGATACATGAATAGATAGATAAATAGAATGATAGATAGATATGGATAAATAGATAAATCCATAAATACAATACCAATAAAGACTGCAGCACTCCGAGTTAGAGGTTTTTTCGCCTTTATTAGGCCTTCAGGGCGACACTGCGACGTTTCAGCCTCAGTGGGCTTTTTTCTAGCTAGAAAAAAGCCCACTGAGGCTGAAACGTCGCAGTGTCGCCCTGAAGGCCTAATAAAGGCGTAAAAAAAAACTCTAAACCAGAGTGCTGCAGTCTTTTTTGGTATTGTATGAAAGACACAGAAAGGATTGTTTGACTGATTTGCACCCAATTACCAGTTATGCTGCTCTATTTTTGCTGTACTAAATCCATAAATAGATAGATTTTGATGCATAGCTGCTTAGATGGATAGAATTGTATATACCGTATATACTCGTGTATAAGCCGACCCGTGTATAAGCCGACCCCCGTACTTTTGCCCCCAACCTGGGAAAACCTATTGACTCGTGTATAAGCCGAGGGTGGACCCCAGCACAGGTATACAGCCCCCAGCAGTGGTAGTATACAGCAGCAGCACCAGTGGTAGTATACAGCAGCCCCAGAGGTAGTATACAGCAGCAGCCCCAGTGGTAGTATACAGCAGCAGCCCCAGTGGTAGTATACAGCAGCAGCCCCAGTGGTAGTATACAGCAGCAGCCCCAGTGGTAGTATACAGCAGCCCCAGTGGTAGTATACAGCAGCCCCAGTGGTAGTATACAGCAGCCCCAGTGGTATATACAGCAGCAGCCCCAGTGGTAGTATATAGCAGCAGCCCCAGTGGTAGTATACAGCAGCAGCCCCAGTGGTATATACAGCAGCAGCCCCAGTGGTAGTATACAGCAGCCGCCCCAGTGGTAGTATACAGCAGCCCCAGTGTTAGTATACAGCAGCCCTTAGGTAGTATACAGCAGCCCCAGAGGTATATACAGCCCCAGAGGTATATACAGCCCCAGAGGTATAAACAGCCCCAGAGGTATATACAGCCCCAGAGGTATATACAGCAGCCCCAGTGGTAGTATACAGCAGCCCCAGAGGTAGTATACAGCAGCCCCAGTGGTAGTATACAGCAGCCCCAGAGGTATATACAGCCCCAGAGGTATATACAGCCCCAGAGGTAGTATACAGCAGCCCCAGTGGTAGTATACAGCAGCCCTTAGGTAGTATACAGCAGCCCTTAGGTAGTATACAGCAGCCCCAGAGGTATATACAGCAGCCCCAGTGGTAGTATACAGCAGCCCCAGTGGTAGTATACAGCAGCCCCAGTGGTAGTATACAGCAGCCCCAGTGGTATATACAGCAGCCCCAGAGGTATATACAGCAGCCCCAGTGGTAGTATACAGCAGCCCTTAGGTAGTATACAGCAGCCCCAGAGGTATATACAGTCCCAGAGATATATACAGCCCCAGAGGTATATACAGCAGCCCCAGTGGTAGTATACAGGCCCCCCCCCCCCCTGACGCAATCCTGTAAAGGAAGAGATTAGTATACTTATCCCTCCGCTGTCCCGCTGTCGCTGTCCTGCCGCCGCCATCGCGATCCTCCGTCTTCTTCCGGCTTCCTCCGATGGGCGCAGGCAATGACGTAATTGTCTGCGCGACCGAGGAGGAAACCGGAAGAAGACGGAGGATCGCGATGGCGGCGGCGGGACAGCGGCAGCGGGACAGCGGAGGGATAAGTATACTAATCTCTTCCTTTACAGGATTGCGGCGGGGGGGCCCTGTATACTGATGGGGGGGCACTGTATACTGTATAAATTGTATACAGCATACAGTGACTCGCGTATAAGCCGAGGGGGGAATTTTCAGCCCAATTTTTGGGCTGAAAAACTCGGCTTATACGCGAGTATATACGGTATATATCAGTGCTTTTTTTGTAAAAAAATATTTCCTGGTACGCATTCCCCGAGGTGAAAGCCGGGGGGTGGGGGCGGTGCTGTTGGCCGCCGG
This sequence comes from Allobates femoralis, assembly GCA_033576535.1. Taxonomy (NCBI): domain Eukaryota; kingdom Metazoa; phylum Chordata; class Amphibia; order Anura; family Aromobatidae; genus Allobates; species Allobates femoralis. The sequence goes on along the minus strand of JARQOC010000003.1, from coordinate 55,488,802 downwards.
CCGAGTTTGGGAGTGGGGGAGGGGTGCAGCCCTACGTCTCGTCATTCACTTCTGATCTCTCCATCCACCCCCCTATTCCTGGTGAATACATCTAAATACATCACCAGACCCACAAGAGGTACAGACATACATAACTAGAACCCACATCAGTACAGAAACACAGCATCACAACCCTCATCAGTACAGAAATTCCAGAAATGTATCAGAACCACCATCTCTACAAAAACATTAATCAATAGTACATCAATTGTAATGTCAGGGCAAACCCATATACATATTTGTATCTCATGAACCTACAACTTCCAGTGTGTCCTTACTAATGGTAAGAACTACTGGGAGTTGTTGTTACCAGTCCTCATCAGACCAAACATGAACCTCAGTACTGATGAGAGTGTTATTATCACAAATCATTTCCACCCAGGTACCTTATAGATGACTTTGTCTCTGATCGGGGTCGTCTTTTTCTTTTCTTTATCTTGTCCTGACGCCATGATGACTTTTCACGTCTTTGCAGACTTCCATCTTCTCCACTTTTCTGCAGCACATCCTGACACAGTGCCCTTAAAAATAAGAGTGTCATTATAATTCTGTCTAAATAAAAATATCTGTGTACCACCATGTCCTCAGCTCCGTGCTGTGCACAGACAGTGTACCACCATGTCCTCAGCTCCCTGCTGTGCACAGACAGTGTACCACCATGTCCTCAGCTCCCTGCTGTGCACAGACAGTGTACCACCATGTCCTCAGCTCCGTGCTGTGCACAGTGTCACATTATGTCCTCAGCTCCGTGCTGTGCACAGACAGTGTGCCACCATGTCCTCAGCTCCGTGCTGTGCACAGACAGTGTACCACCATATCCTCAGCTCCGTGCTGTGCACAAACAGTGTACCACCATGTCCTCAGCTCTGTGCTGTGCACAGTGTACCACCATGTCCTCAGCTCCCTGCTGTGCACAGACTGTGTTCCACCATGTCCTCAGCTCCCTGCTGTGCACAGACAGTGTCCCACCATGTCCTCAGCTCCCTGCTGTGCACAGACAGTGTACCACCATGTCCTCAGCTCCGTGCTGTGCACAGACAGTGCACCACCATGTCCTCAGCTCCGTGCTGTGCACAGACAGTGCACCACCATGTCCTCAGCTCTGTGCTGTGCACAGTGTACCACCATGTCCTCAGCTCCGTGCTGTGCACAACAGTATACGATACACTGTCTATGCACAGCACGGAGCTGGGGACAGGGTGGTACACTGTCTGTGCACAGCACGGAGCTGAGGACATCCCAGAAGAGGCACAATAACCACAGAGAGGAGGCGGGAGAACATTGAGCCCGCCCAGGAGAACTGCAACTCCCAGCACCCAACACACTGCCCAGAAACCATACAGTAATGCCAGAACAGGCAGGAGAACTACAATTCCCAGCATGCCTCACCCTGCCAACACAGGGAGGTGGAGGCTGCCGCATGGAGGCAGAGACACCTGGTACAGCTGCCATTACCACCACACACAGCCCCACTCCTCCTGCACCCCCGTCCTCCTGCACCCCCGTCCTCCTCTCCTCTGTCCTCCTGTACCCTCGTCCTCCTCTCCTCTGTCCTCCTGCACCCCCGTCCTCCTCTCTTCTGTCCCTCCTGCTGCTCCTCTGTCCTCCTGCACCACCGTCCTCCTCTCCTCTGTCCCTCCAGCTGTTCGTCTTCTCTGTCCCCCTGTTTCTGTCCATCTGCCCCCCTGTCCTCTTCTCTGTCCCCCTGTTCCTGTCCTTCTGCCCCCCTGTCCTCTTCTCTGTCCCCCTGTTCCTGTCCTCTTCTCCTCTGTCCCCCTGTTCCTGTCCTTCTGCCCCCCTGTCCTCTTCTCTGTCCCCCTGTTCCTGTCCCCCTGTCCCTATCCTTCTGCCCCCCTGTCCTCTTCTCCTCTGCCCCCCTGTCCTCTTCTCCTTTGCCCCCCTGTCAACGATCCCCTGCACAGTTTCCCTCACCTCTCCGGGTCCCAGGGGCTGGCTGGCAATATTTAGCCTGGGGGCAAGCACAATGCAGTGGCCCACTGTGACGCGGGCCGCGGCCCATTTTAAGGCTTGGGTCTCCTGTAGTAGCACTTGAGTATAGCCAGGGCCGGATTGGGACCAAAAAGCAGCCCTGGAAAACAAGCCCCACCAGCCCACACACTATCACCCATCAGCCCCAATCCGTGAATTTTGCTTTTAAGCTGTCATGCCCCTAACCACTTACTTAAAGGAGTTATATGAAGAGCCACATGTGAATGGCGCGGTATAATCAACCGCAGCTCCATTTACATGGTGCTCTACAAAGCTACGTTTCTTGGGATTGTTGGGTCCCAGTGGTCAGATCCACAGCGAAGGGAAAGTCATCACCTGTACAGAAGAGAAGTGATGACTTCCATCGCTTCTCTTCACAACAGGAGAAGTAGTACTGTACAGTGTATATATACAAAACAATGGATACTGAGGATTACACCCAGTAAACAGGACAGGAGAAGCGGTACTGTGCAGTGTATAAATAGAGAATAATACAGCTACTGAGGAATACACCCAGTATACAGGACAGGAGAAGTGGTACTGTGCAACGTATATACAGAACAATACAGATAGTGAGGATTACACCAGTATACAGGACAGGAGAAGTGTTACTGTGCAGTGTAGATATACAGAACAATACAGATTCTGAGTATTACACCCAGTACTTTGGACTTTGCAAGTGAGGATTACACCCTGTATACAGGACAGGAAAATTATACCCAGCATAACCAGGAGGCTGTGGTATATAGTTAGGAGGATGAGGCATATAGATAGCCAAGATTCACCCACATCCTGGAGATGGGGAAAGATTAAAGGCGGTGGCGACAGCAGGTCCAGTGATGGCCGCAGAGAGGAACAGAGTCCATGGAGGCACCAAAAAGAGCAGAGTGCTAACGCTGCCCACAGGAAAACCTTCTGATGCTGCACTGGCCACCAGCACACAGAAGGCCACACATCTATACAGTAGATGCCCCACGCAGGCCCCCACATATAGGACCAAACACATCCTCTATATTCAGTATTAGCCCCACACACACACACACACACACACACACACACACACACACACACTTACACAGCCTCTATATACAGTATTAGCCCCACACAGGCACCCACATACATAAGCCCATACAGCCCCTATAAATAGTATTAGCCCCACACATGAGCTCACATTTTCTATATATCGTATTAGCAGCAAAGACATTAGCCCTATGCATTATTTCCCCTCACAGCCTTATAGACGTTTACCCCCACACATGAGCCCACACAGCCCTATACACTATTACTCCCACACATGAGCCCACACAGCCCTATACACTATTACCCCCACAGCCCTATACACTATTACTCCCACTCATGAGCCCACACAGCCCTATACACTATTACCTCCACACTCATGAGCCCACACAGCCCTATATACTATTACCCTCACACATGAGCCAATGTAGCCCTATACAGTATTACCCTCACATATGAGCCCACACAGCCCTATACAGTATTACCACATATACAGCAGCCTGCCCAACCCCCTCCTCCCCCTCACACACACACACAGCAGCCAGGCCAGGCCAGGCCCCGCCAAACACACACACAGAAGCTTGCCCAGGCCCTGCCACACACACACACACAAAGAGCAGCCTGCCCAGGCTCCCTGCCCCGATCCTCGCCCCCATGCGCGCACGCACACACGCGCGCACACACACACACGCCAGCCCAGGCCCCGCCACACACACACACAGCAGCCTGCCGCAGCCTCCCCCCCCACACAGCAGCCTGCCCCCCCCACACACAGCAGCCTGCCCCTGCCCCCCCAACACAGCAGCCTGCCCCAGCACCCCCCACACACACAGAGCAGCCTGCCCCAGCCCCCCCCCACACACAGCAACCTGCCGCAGCCACGGCAGCCTGCCCCAGCCCCCCACGCACACAGCAGCCTGCCCCAGACCCCCCCCACACAGCAGCCTGCCCCTGCCCCCCCAACACAGCAGCCTGCCCCAGCACCCCCCACACACACAGAGCAGCCTGCCCCAGCCCCCCCCCCACACACAGCAACCTGTCGCAGCCACGGCAGCCTGCCCCAGCCCCCCCACGCACACAGCAGCCTGCCCCAGCCCCCCCCATGCACACAGCAGCCTGCCCCAGCCCCCCCCCCCCCCATGCACACAGCAGCCTGCCCCAGCCCCCCCCACACGCACACAGCAGCCTGCCCCAGCCCCCCCACACGCACACAGCAGCCTGCCCCAGCCCCCCCCACACGCACACAGCAGCCTGCCCCAGCCCCCCCACACACACAGCAGCCCCAGCCCCCCCACACACACACACACACAGCTGCCCCAGCCCCCCCCACACACAACAGCCCCAGCCCCCCCCCCCCACACACACAGCAGCCTGCCCAACCCCCTCCTCCCCCTCACACACACACACAGCAGCCAGGCCAGACCAGGCCCCGCCAAACTAACACACAGAAGCTTGCCCAGGCCCTGCCACACACACACAAAGAGCAGCCTGCCCAGGCTCCCTGCCCTGATCCTCGCCCCCATGCGCGCACGCACACACGCGCGCACACACACACACACACACACACGCCAGCCCAGGCCCCACCACACACACAGCAGCCTGCCACAGCCTCCCCCCCACACAGCAGCCTGCCCCTGCCCCCCCCCACACACAGCAGCCTGCCCCTGCCCCCCCAACACAGCAGCCTGCCCCAGCACCCCCCACACACACAGAGCAGCCTGCCCCAGCCCCCCCCCACACACAGCAACCTGCCACAGCCACGGCAGCCTGCCCCAGCCCCCCCACGCACACAGCAGCCTGCCCCAGCCCCCCCCACACACACAGCAGCCTGCCCCAGCCCCCCCCCACACACACAGCAGCCTGCCCCAGCCCCCACCCACACACACAGCAGCCTGCCCCAGCCCCCCCCCCCCACACACAGCAGCCCCAGCCCCCCCACACACACAGCAGCCCCCCCTCACACACAGCAGCCCCAGCCCCCCACACACACAAACACACAGCAGCCCCAGCCCCCCCCCACACACACAGCAGCCCAGCCCCCCCCACACACACAGCCAGCAGCCCCAGCCCCCCCCACACACACACACAGCTGCCCCAGCCCCCCCCAACACACACAGCAGCCCCAGCCCCCCCACACACACACAGCAGCCCCAGCCCCCCCCACACACACACACAGCAGCCCCAGCCCCCCCACACACACACACACAGCAGCCTGCCCCAGCCCCCCCCCACACACACACACAGAGCCTGCCCCAGCCCCCCCCCACACACACACACACAGCAGCCTGCCCCAGCCCCCCCCCACACACACAGCAGCCTGCCCCAGCCCCCCCCCACACACACACAGCAGCCTGCCCCAGCCACCCCCCACACACACAGCAGCGCCCCCCCCGCATACACACACACCCCCCACCCCCGCACACACAGAAGCCCCCCCCCCACACACACACACAGCAGCCCCCCACACACAGCACCCCCCCCACACACAGCAGCCCCCCCACACACACACAGCAGCCCCCCACACACACCACACAGCAGCCCCCCCCCCCCACCACACACACAGCAGCCCCCCCACACACACACAGCAGCCCCCCACACACACACACAGCAGCTGCCCACCCCAGCTACACCACCACACACAGCAACCAGCCCAAGTCCTGCCACCACACACTACTCCCACACCACCACCCACACACACCCACCCAGCACCAGCAGCCCCCAGCCCCAACACACAGCAGCCCCCACAGCACACACACACAGCACCAGCCACCGCCCCCCCCCCCACACACACAGCAGCCACCCAGGCCCTGCCATACACACAAGCACAGTCTGCCCCAGCCACAGCTTACACCACACAGCAGCAACCAGCCCAAGTCCCTGCCACACACACACTACCAGCCTGCCCCAGCCACCCCCCCCCCCACACACAAAAGCCTGCTCCAGCTCCCTCCCCACACGGCAGGGGCTGGCTGAACTTAACCTGAGTGGCGGCAGTACCCTGTCAGCCCTGCGGGGGTAGGTGAGGAGCAGGGGGGCAAACGGGTTCTGGGAGATTCCTGTCAGGACCGGCCAGGTGAGGAGCGGGGGCGGCCGGCTGAGGAGCGGGGGGAATGCTGTCAAGACCAGTCAGGTGAGGAGCGGGGGAAGGGGGGGTCCGGCCGGCTGAGAGGAGGGGGGGAATGCTGTCAGGACTGGACAGGTGAGGAGCTGGGGGGATGATGGGGGGGGGTTTCTTGTCAGCTCCGCTCACTCACCACTGTGCTCCCGCTCTATCAGATTGCAGCAGCTGCGGCCGCAATGTGAGAGCCCGGCCGGCCCATTTCATTAAAGGGGCAGCCCTAAATCGGGAGCTAAACCACCAGCTGCTCCCCTGCCACCTGGGCCAGCCCGCCCCTGCCGGTGGAGGAGCCGCCAGCACCGCAGCTGCCTCAACCACACCAGCACTTGGAGCCATCACGGGACAGGAAGCAGCAGAGCTCCCAGCGGCTTCCTGTCAGCGTGATCGCTCTCAGCGCTGGGGGGCCGGGAGCGAGGCACAGTACATGCGGGCACCGCGGCTGGACCCCTCACCCCACACCCCCTCACCCCCTCACGCTACGCCACTGCTGCAGCCGCCGCCGTGGAGACACCGCACACTGCCGACGGCCCTGGTGGCAGCAGCGGAGATAGTGGCGGTGCATTTTCCGGTACGCCGTACCGGTATGTACCGCCGGTCTTCAGATATACCGGTACGGCGTACCAGTATGTACCGCCACAAAAAAAGCACTGAGATATATTCTACTATGTAATTGCCTAGAATTCTACTTCCTGTCAAAAGCCAACTTCCGTGGCTTTGTCCGGAGATAAATGTCCGGAGATAAGTGACGTCACCAGCGTCATCTACGCCCGCTCAGGGTGGACCAAGATGGTGGCCCTAAGTGGAGCGGACCTCAGGAAGGTCCGCTGCGCTTAGGGCCGAGCTCCGGCGGACGGAGCGGGGCGCGAGCTAGCCGGGAGCCGACCTCGTGGCGCCATAATTCAAATACACTGTGCTCAGTGTATTAAAGGGGCCATCCCCAACCAGTTCTTAAAGGGACGGACCCCAACCACATCTTAAAGGGGCAGTCCCCAACCATGTCTTGAAGGGGCGGTCCACAACCACTTCTTAAAGGAGCGGACCCCAACCACTTTTTAAAGGGGCAGTCCCCAACCACATTTTAAAGGGGCGGTCCCCAACCACGTCTTAAAGGGGCAGTCCCCAACCATGTCTTAAAAGGCCGGTCCCCAACCATGTCTTAAAGGGGCGGTCCACAACCACTTCTTAAAGGAGCTGTCCCCAACCACTTTTTAAAGGGGCTGTCCCCAACCACTTTTTAAAGGGGCAGTCCCCAACCACGTCTTAAAGGGGCAGTCCCCAACCATGTCTTAAAGGGGCGGTTCACAACCACTTCTTAAAGGGGCCATCCCCAACCACTTCTTAAAGGGCCGGACCCGAACCACTTTTTAAAGGGGCAGTCCCCAACCACATCTTAAAGGGGCGGTCCCCAACCACATCTTAAAGGGGCGGTCCCCAACCATGTCTTAAACTACATACATATTCTAGAATACCCGATGTGTTAGAATCGGGCCACCATCTATTAGTAAATAAAACCATATATGGATTCTAGACTACCCGATTCTTTAGAATCGGGCCGCCATCTAGTCTACTATATAATTGCCTAGAATTCTACTTCCTGTCAAAAGCCAACTTTCGTGGCTTTGTCCGGAGATAAATGTCAGGAGATAAGTGACGTCACCAGCGTCATCTACGCCCGCTCAGGGTGGACCAAGATGGCGGCCCTAAGCGGAGCGGACCTCAGGAAGGTCCGCTGCGCTTAGGGCCGAGCTCCGGCGGACGGAGCGGGCGCAAACTAGCCGGGAGCCGACCTCGGAATAGCGCTGCGCGCCATGGCGCAATAATTCAAATACACTGTGCTCAGTGTATTAAAGGGGCCATCCCAAACCAGTTCTTAAAGGGGCGGACCCCAACTACTTTTTAAACGGGCGGTCCCCAACCACATCTTAAAGGGGCAGTCCCCAACCATGTCTTAAAGGGCTGGTCCCCAACCATGTCTTAAAGGGGTGGTCCACAACCACGTCTTAAAGGGGCCATCCCCAACCACTTCTTAAAGGAGCGGACCCCAACCACATCTTAACTGGGTGGTCCCCAACCACGTCTTAAAGGGGCAGTCCCCAACCATGTCTTAAAAGGCCGGTCCCCAACCATGTCTTAAAGGAGCAGTCCACAACCACTTCTTAAAGGGGCCATCCCCAACCAGTTCTTAACCCCTTCACGACCTATGACGTCGTGGGACGTCATAGAAGTCGATGCATTCCCGACCTGTGACGTCCCACGACGTCATGGCAGGATCGCGTTCCCGCGGCACCGGTGATCGGGGCCGGTGACATGTCACTGGTGCCGCGGGAACATGAGGACCTGTACTTTGTCCTGGGGGGGGTGGCTTTTTCCCCCTCGTGGCTGAATTCGCTCTGATTGGCAGTTTAATCTGAACTACCAATCAGACCGATTCTCCCCTCCAAATCTGATTGGATTTCTCCAATCAGGCTTGGAGGGGTGGGTGCACGGGTGCCCTCCCCCTCCTCAGCCCCTCCGACTCCAAGCTAACCCCCCCACCCACCACCGGCACCGGCACCGATCCCCTCTCAGCAGCCTCCCGCATGCCGGCGCTGCTGCAGGCGCCGGTGCAGGCACCGGCGCGGTCTGGCACCGGTGGGTGCCTAGTGCCCCGCAACCCTCCTGCCCCGGATGCCCCGGGTGCCCTGGTGCCCTAGTGCCCCCCCCGTGTCCCCTCTCACCCGTCCTCCGTCGTCCTCCGTGGTGCCGCGGCTCCTCGGTGTGGCGCTCCTCCTCTTCTCCCAGGCTCCTCCTCCTCACTGGAGGATCTTGAGTATGTAAGTAAGTAGGTATGTATGTGTGTGTGTGTATGTGTATGTGTGCGTTTTCATGGGTGGATGCATGGGTGCGTGCATGGGCGCATGGGTGCGTGCATGGGCGCAAAGATGGATGGGTGCGTGGAGGGATAGGCGCATGGGTGCGTGCATGGATGGATGGACGCATGGGTGCGTGGATGGATGGGTGCGTGCATGGATGGATGGACGCATGGGTGCGTGGATGGATGGACACATGGGTGCGTGGATGGATGGGCGCATGGGTGTGTGAATGGGAGCATGGGTGCGTGCATGGGAGCATGGGTGCAAAGATAGATGGGTGTGTGGATGGATAGGCGCATGGGTGCGTGCATAGATGGATGAGCGCATGGGTGCGTGGATGGATGGGCGCATGGGTGCGTGCATGGATGCGTGGATGGATGGGTGCATGTGTGGATGGATGGGCGCATGGGTGTAACAAGGGATCAAGTGTCCTCTTGTTGTAGTCACTGGTGTCAGTCATGGTGCACTGTATGGCAATGATCTGCCGTACCGTGCACCATGACTCTGACCCCAGAAACTACAACAAGAGGACACTTGATCCCTTGCTGCAGTCTCTGGATGTAGCAGAGGTGATCGAGCGTCGTGGGACCTTCGTTGTGGACTACGTCGGAGGCGATCGAGCGTCGTGGGACCTTCGTTGTGGACTACGTCGGATCTTTATAATAAAGATGGAGTCCGAATTTTGTTTGTGTTTTTTTTTCAAATAAAAAGATTTTTCTCTGTGTGTATTTTCTGACTATTTACCAGAGATTCCTAATGGCGGGTCTAACATTGGCCCTATGTTATGAATCTCGGCTTAGTGCCAGCTGCCAATAAAAAGCTGGCATTAACCCCTTTATTACCCAGTTAGCCACCGGCACCAGGGCAACTGGAAGAGCATGGGTACAGCGCCAGAAAATGGCGCTTCAATGAATGCGCCATTTTCTGGGCGCGGTGCTTGCCGTGGTCTTGCAATTCCAGCATGCGTGGACCAGGACTGCCTTTGCCTCACTATGCTGAGGATTCCAAGCCAAAAGTTCCTAGTTGTACCTCTGCTGAGTCCCCGGTTAATGCTGCAATTGCAATTAACTAGCCCTAGTACCATGTTTCCACTTTCACAAAGAAGTGTCCTTTAATTCATTTCATAACGCTCAGTTCTATGTGAAGCACCTGGGTTGAAAGTGCTCCAGCACAATATGTCCCTTGGATCTAGTTTCCCACATGGGTCAACTTTGGGGAGCCAAATAGTTTAAGCCACCAGGGCTTCACAAACTGATCGAACTGGTTCGCTAACAATTCCAAATTGTTGGCAAACACCAGATTTGCGTATGAAGCCCCTGGTGTCCCAAAATTGGCTCACAAGTGCACCATTTGGTACCCCAGGGAACAACTGTATTCAAATCAGGGTCAACATTGTAAAGGGATTGCCCCAAATGTTTACGGATCAAACACCAGGGGCTCTCACAAAATGGCGTAAAACATTAGGGAGATGTTGCCACGCTCTATCACACCTAACAATTTGAGGTGATTTTCCATTCAAATTGTTAGCGGACACCATGTCGCGTTTGGAGAGCCCCTGTGTGCCTAAGCTTTGGAGCTCCCCCACAAGTGACCCCATTTTGGAAACTAGACCCCCCAGGGAACTTATCTAGATGGGTGGTGAGCATTTTTAACCCCCACATGCTTTACAAATTGATCTGTGAATATGGAAAAAGTACTTTTTCTTCACAAAAATGTTCTTTTAGCCTCAATTCTTTCATTTTCTCATGGGTAACAGGATAAAATTCATCCTAAAATTTGTTGGGCAATTTCTCCTGAGTACACCGATACCTCATATGTGGTCATAAACCACTGTTTGGGCGCACGGCAGGTGTCAGAAGGGAAGGAGCGCAATTTTACTTTTTGAATGTAAAATTAGCTCCAAAATTCAAATTGCGCTCCTTCCCTTCTGAGCCCTGCCGTGCGCCCAAACAGTGGTTTATGACCATATATGAGGTATCTGTGTACTCGGGAGAATTTGCACAACACATTTTAAGATCCATTTTATCCTGTTGCCCATGTGAAAGTGAAAGAATTGAGGCTAAAAGAACATTTTTGATAAAAAAATTAAAATATCCATTTTTTTTTCCACTTAGTTCCTGTGAAGCACCTGAAGGGTTAATAATCTTCTTGAATATAGTTTTGAGTAGCTTGAGGGGTGCAGTTTTTGGAATGGTGTCACTTTTGGGTGTTTTCTGTCATGTACACCCCTCAAAGGGACTTCAAATGTGATGTGGTGACTAAAAAAATGGTTTTGTAAATTTTGGTGGAAAAATGAAAAATTGCTCATGAACTTTGAACCCTTACAACTTCCTAACAAAATTTTTTTTTTTTCCCAAAATTGTGCTGATGTAAAGTAGACATGTGGGAAATATTATTTATCAACTATTTTGTGTCACATATCTCTCTGGTTTACCAGAAGAAAAATTCTAAATTTGAAAATTGCAAAATTTTCAAAATTTTTGCCATATTTTTGATTTTTTTCACAAATAAACGCAAAAACTATCGACCTAAATTTAATACTAATATGAAGTCCAATATGTCGCTAGGATAGGTTGAAGCGTTCCCGAGTTATAACCTCATAAAGGGACACTGGTCAGAATTGCAAAAAAGGCCAAGGTCTTTAGGGTCAAAATAGGCTGGGTCATGAAGGGGTTAAAGGGCCGGACCCCAACCACTTTTTAAAGGGGCAGTCCCCAACCACATCTTAAAGGGGCAGTCCCCAACCACTTTTTAAAGGGGCAGTCCCCAACCACATCTTAAAGGGGCGGTCCCCAACCACGTCTTAAAGGGGCGGTCCCCAATCACGTCTTAAAGGGGCCATCCCCAACCAGTTCTTAAAGGAGCGGACCCCAACCATGTCTTAAAGGGGTGGTCCACAACCACTTCTTAAAGGGGCAGTCCCCAACCACATCTTAAAGAAGCGGTCCCCGACCACATTTGAAAGGGGCAGTCACCAACCACGTCTTAAAGGGGCAGTCCCCAACCATGTCTTAAAAGGCCGGTCCTCAACCATGTCTTAAAGGGGCGGTCCCCAACCATGTCTTAAAGGGGCGGTCCACAACCACTTCTTAAAGGGGCCATCCCCAACCAGTTCTTAAAGGGGCGGTCCCCAACCACTTCTTATAGGGGTGGTCCCCAACCTCTTAAAGGGACAGTCCCCATTAACTTCTTAAAGGGGCTGTCCATAACCACATCTTAAAGGGGCCATCCCCAACCATGTCTTAAAGGAGTGGACCCCAACCACTTCTTAAACGGGTGGTCCCCAAACACATCTTAAAGAAACAGTCCCAACCACATCTTAATAGGGCAGTCGCCAACCACATCTTAAAGGAGCTGTCCTCAACCACATCCATGTTAGAATCGGGCCGCCATCTAGTCTACTATATAATTGCCTAGAATTCTACTTCCTGTCAAAAGCCAACTTCCGTGGCTTTGTCCGGAGATAAATGTCCGGAGATACGTGACGTCACCAGCGTCATCTACGCCCGCTCAGGGTGGACCAAGATGGCGGCCCTAAGCAGAGCGGACCTCAGGAAGGTCCGCTGCGCTTAGGGCCGAGCTCCGGCGGACGGAGTGGGCGCGAGCTAGCCGGGAGCCGACCTCGTAATAGCGCCGCGCGCCATAATTCAAATACACTGTGCTCAGTGTATTAAAGGGGCCATCCCGAACCAGTTCTTAAAGGGGCGGACCCCAACTACTTTTTAAACGGGCGGTCCCCAACCACATCTTAAAGGGGCAGTCCCCAACCATGTCTTAAAGGGCCAGTCCCCAACCATGTCTTAAAGGGGCGGTCCACAACCACGTCTTAAAGGCGCCATCCCCAACCACTTCTTAAAGGAGCGGACCCCAACCACATCTTAAAGGGGCGGTCCCCAACCATGTCTTAAAGGGGCGGTCCAAATCCACGTCTTAAAGGGGCCATCCTTAACCAGTTCTTAAAGGAGCGGACCCCAACCACTTCTTAAAGGGGCTGTCCCCAACCACTTTTTAAAGGGGCAGTCCCCAACCACATTTTAAAGGGGCAGTCCCCAACCACATTTTAAAGGGGTGGTCCCCAACCACATTTTAAAGGGGTGGTCCCCAACCACATCTTAAAGGGGCAGTCCCCAACCACATCTTAAAGGGGCGGTCCCCAACCACATCTTAAAGGGGCAGTCCCCAACCATGTCTTAAAAGGCCGGTCCCCAACCATGTCTTAAAGGGGCGGTCCACAACCACGTCTTAAAGGGGCCATCCCCAACCAGTTCTTAAAGGGGCGGACCCCAACCACTTCTTAAAGAGGCTGTCCCCAACCACTTTTTAAAGGGGCAGTCCCCAACCACATCTTAAAGAGGCGGTCCCAAACCACGTCTTAAAGGGGCAGTCCCCAACCATGTCTTAAAAGGGTGGTCCCCAGCCACATCTTAAAGGGGCCGTCCCCAACCTCTTAGAGGGGCAGTCCCCAACAACTTTTTAAAGGGCCAGTCACAACCACGTCTCCCCAACCATGTGTTAAAAGGCCGGTCCCCAACCACATCTTAAAGGGGAAGTTTCCAACCACGCCTTAGAGGGGCGGTCCCCAACCACGTCTTAAGGCAGCGGACCCCAAGTATGTCTTAAAGGGGCAGTCCCCGAACACTTTTTAAAGGGACAGTCCCCAATAAATTCTTAAAAGGGCTGTCCATAACCACGTCTTAAAGGGGCCATCCCCAAACATGTCTTACAGGAGTGGACCCCAACCACTTCTTAAAAGGGCTGTCCTCAATCTCTTAAAGGGGCAGTCCCCAAACACATCTTAAAGAAACAGTCCCAACCACATCTTAAAGGGGCGGTCCCCAACCACGTCTTAAAGGGGCAGTCCCCAACCATGTCTTAAAGGGGCAGTCCCCAACCATGTCTTAAAGGGGCGGTCCACAACCACGTCTTAAAGGGGCCATCCCCAACCAGTTCTTAAAGGGGCTGTCCCAAACCACTTTTTAAAGGGGCAGTCCCCAACTACATCTTAAAGGGGCGGTCCCCAACCACGTCTTAAAGGGGTAGTCCGCAACCATGTCTTAAAAGGGTGGTCCCCAACCACATCTTAAAGGGATCGTCCCCAACCAGTTCTTAAAGGGACTGTCCCCAACCTCTTAAAAGGTGCAGTCCCCAACAACTTTTTAAAGGGGCAGTCGCAACCAGGTCTCCCCAACCACGTGTTAAAGGGGCAGTCCCCAACCACTTCTTAAAGGGGTGGTCCCCAACCTCTTAAAGGGACAGTCCCAAATAACTTCTTAAAGGGGCTGTCCATAACCATGTCTTAAAGGGGCCATCCCCAACCATGTCTTAAAGGAGTGGACCCCAACCACTTCTTAACCCCTTCAGGACCCAGCCTATTTTGACCCTAAAGACCTTGGCCTTTTTTGCAATTCTGACCAGTGTCCCTTTATGAGGTTATAACTCGGGAACGCTTCAACCTATCCTAGCGACATATTGGACTTCATGTTAGTATTAAATTTAGGTCGATAATTTTTGCGTTTATTTGTGAAAAAATCAAAAATATGGCAAAAATTTTGAAAATTTTGCAATTTTCAAATTTAGAATTTTTCTTCTGGTAAACCAGAGAGTTATGTGACACAAAATAGTTATGAAATAATATTTCCCACACGTCTACTTTACATCAGCACAATTTTGTAAAAAAAAAAAATTTTTGTTAGGAAGTTATAAGGGTTCAAAGTTCATGAGCAATTTTTCATTTTTCCACCAAAATTTACAAAACCATTTTTTTTAGTGACCACATCACATTTGAACTCCCTTTGAGGGGTGTACATGACAGAAAACACCCAAAAGTGACACCATTCCAAAAACTGCAACCCTCCAGCTACTCAAAACTACATTCAAGAAGATTATTAACCCTTCAGGTGCTTCACAGGAACTAAGCAAATTGGAAACAAAAAAATTGATATTTTAATTTTTCTAACATAAATGTTGTTTTAGCCTCAATTTTTTCACTTTCACATGGGCAACAAGATAAAATGGATCCTAAAATGTGTTGGGCAATTTCTCCTGAGTACACCGATACCTCATATGTGGTCATAAACCACGGTTTGGGCGCACGGCAGGGCTCAGAAGGGAAAGAGTGCAATTTGACTTTTGGAGCTAATTTTTCATTCAAAAAGTGAAATGGCGCTCCTTCACTTCTAAGCCCTGCCGCGCGTCAAAACAGTGGTTTATGACCACATATGAGGTATCGGTGTACTCAGGAGAAATTGCCCAACAAATTTTAGGATGAATTTGATCCTGTTACCCATGTGAAAATGAAAGAATTGAGGCTAAAAGAACATTTTTGTGAAAAAAAAGTACTTTTTCCATATTCACAGATCAATTTGTAAAGCATATGTGGGTTCAATATGCTCACCACCCTTCTAGATAAGTTCCCTGGGGGTCTAGCTTCCAAAATGGGGTCACTTGTGAGGGAGCTCCAAAGTTTAGGCACACAGGGCCTCACCAAACGCGACATGGTGTCCGCTAACAATTTGAATGGAAAATCACCTCAAATTGTTAGCGGACACCATGTCGCATTTGGAGAGCCCCTGTGTGCCTAAACATTTGAGCTCCCCCACAAGTGACCCCATTTTGGAAACTAGACCCCCCAGGGAACATATCTAGATGCATCGTGAGCACTTTGAACCCCCAGGTGCTTCACAAATTGATCCGTACAAATTAAAAAAGAAAATTTGTGTGAAAAAAAAGTATTTTTACCTTATTACGGATCAGTTTGTGAAGCACCTGGGGATTCAAAGTGCTCACTATGCATCTAGATAGGTTCCTTGGGGGGTCTAGTTTCCAAAATGGGGTCACTTGTGGGGGAGCTCCAATGTTTAGGCACACAGGGGCTCTCCATACGCAACCTTGTGTTTGCCAACAATTGGAATTGTTAGCGGACACCAGGTTGCGTATGGAGAGCCCCTGTGTGCCTAAACATTGGAGCTCCCCCACAAGTGACCCCATTTTAGAAACTAGACCCCTAGGGAACATATCTAGATGCACAGTGAGCACTTTGAACCCCCATGTGCTTCACAAATTAAGCCGTATAAATGAATAAAGAAACTTTTTGTGAAAAAACATAGTAGTCTAGTAGTTGCAATTCACAGCATAGGGGACCCAAAACATTTGGGCCTCTCCATGCTGAGGATTCCAGCCCCCTAGCTGCCAAGTTGTACCTGGCTGGCAACCAAAAATACAGCGAGACCTATTTTTTTTTTATTTCTAGAATTATTTCTAGAAAAAAAATTACATAGAGCTCCGCCATATTTTTGGTCCAGCCAGGTACAACTTGGCAGCTACGGACTGCCACCAGCCCCCAGCTGCCTCGTCATACCTGGCTGGAACAAAAAATACAGCGAAGCCTATTTTTTTTTTTTATTTCTAGAATTATTTCTAGAAAAAAAATGACATAGGGCTCCGCCATATTTTTGGTCCAACCAGGTACAACTTGGCAGCTACGGACTGCCACCAGCCCCCAGCTGCCTCATCATACCTGGCTGGAACCAAAAATACAGCGAAGCCTATTTTTTTTTTATTTCTAGAATTATTTCTAGAAAAAAAATGACATAGGGCTCCGCCATATTTTTGGTCCAGCCAGGTACAACTTGGCAGCTACGGACTGCCACCAGCCCCCAGCTGCCTCGTCATACCTGGCTGGAACCAAAAATACAGCGAAGCCTATTTTTTTTTTATTTCTAGAATTATTTCTAGAAAAAAATGACATAGGGCTCCGCCATATTTTTGGTCCAGCCAGGTACAACTTGGCAGCTACGGACTGCCACCCACCCCCAGCTGCCTCGTCATACCTGGCTGGAACCAAAAATACAGCGAAGCCCATTTTTTTTTAATTTCTAGAACTAATTCTAGAAAAAAAATTACGTGGGGCTCCGCCATATTTTTGGTCCAGCCAGGTACAACTAGGCAGCTGGGGGCTGGAATCCTCAGCATAGAGAGGCCCAAGCGTTCTGGGCCCCCCATGCTGCGAATTGCAGCCCGCAGCCGCCCCAGAAAATGGCGCATTCATTGAAGCGCCATTTTCTGGTGCTGTACCCACGCTCTTCCAGTTGCCCTGGTGCCGGTGGCTAACTGGGTAATAAAGGGGTTAATGCCAGCTTTTTATTGGCAGCTGGCACTAAGCCCGAGATTCATAATATAGGGCCAATGTTAGACCTGCCATTAGAAATCTCTAGTACGGTAAATAGTCAATAAATACACACAGAGAAAAATCTTTTTATTTGAAAAAAAACCACAGACACAATTCGGACTCCATCTTTATTATAAAAAGATCCGACGTAGTCCACAACGAAGATCCCACGACGCTCGATCGCCACTGCTCAATCCAGAGACTGCAGCAAGGGATCAAGTGTCCTCTTCCTACAGCCTCTGGGGTCAGCGTTATGGTGCACTGTATGGCAATGATCTGTCATACAATTCACCAAGACTATGATCCCAGAGACCACAACAAGAGGACACTTGATCCCTTGTTGTAGTTTCTGGGATCAGCGTCATGGTGCACAGTATGGCAATGGTCTGTCATACCGTGCACAATGACGCTGATCCCAGAGACTACAAGAGAACACTTGATCCCTTGTTGTAGTCTCTGGGATCAGCATCATGGTGCACGGTATGGCAATGATCTGTCATACCATGCACCCGACGCTGATCCCAGAGACTACAACAAGGGATCAAGTGTCCTCTTGTTGTAGTCTCTGGGATCAGCGTCATGGTGCACGGTATGGCAATGATCTGTCACACCATGCACCCGACACTGATCCCAGAGACTACAACAAGGGATCAAGTGTCCTCTTGTTGTAGTCTCTGGGATCAGCGTCATGGTGCACGGTATGGCAATGGTCTGTCATACTGTGCACAATGACGCTGATCCCAGAGACTACAATAGAACACTTGATCCCTTGTTGTAGTCTCTGGGATCAGCATCATGGTGCACGGTATGGCAATGATCTGTCATACCATGCACCCGACGCTGATCCCAGAGACTACAACAAGGGATCAAGTGTCCTCTTGTTGTAGTCTCTGGGATCAGCGTTATGGTGCATGGTATGGCAATGATCTGTCACACCATGCACCCGACACTGATCCCAGAGACTACAACAAGGGATCAAGTGTCCTTTTGTTGTAGTCTCTGGGATCAGCGTCATGGTGCACGGTATGGCAATGATCTACCATACCATGCACCCGACGCTGATCCCAGAGACTACAACAAGGGATCAAGTGTCCTCTTGTTGTAGTCTCTGGGATCAGCGTCATGGTGCCTGGTATGGCAATGGTCTGTCATACCGTGCACAATGACGCTGATCCCAGAGACTACAAGAGAACACTTGATCCCTTGTTGTAGTCTCTGGGATCAGCATCATGGTGCACGGTATGGCAATGATCTGTCATACCATGCACCCGACGCTGATTTCAGAGACTACAAGGGATCAAGTGTCCTCTTGTTGTAGTCTCTGGGATCAGCGTCATGGTGCACGGTATGGCAATGATCTGTCACACCATGCACCCGACGCTGATCCCAGAGACTACAACAAGGGATCAAGTGTCCTCTTGTTGTAGTCTCTGGGATCAGCGTCATGGTGCACGGTATGGCAATGATCTGTCATACCGTGCACAATGACGCTGATCCCAGAGACTACAAGAGGACACTTGGTCCCTTGTTGTAGTCTCTGGGATCAGCGTCATGGTGCACGGTATGGCAATGATCTACCATACCATGCACCCGACGCTGATCCAGAGACTACAACAAGGGATCAAGTGTCCTCTTGTTGTAGTCTCTGGGATCAGCGTCATGGTGCCCGGTATGGCAATGGTCTGTCATACCGTGCACAATGACGCTGATCCCAGAGACTACAAGAGAACACTTGATCCCTTGTTGTAGTCTCTGGGATCAGCATCATGGTGCACGGTATGGCAATGATCTGTCATACCATGCACCCGACGCTGATCCCAGAGACTACAAGGGATCAAGTGTCCTCTTGTTGTAGTCTCTGGGATCAGCGTCATGGTGCACGGTATGGCAATGATCTGTCACACCATGCACCCGACGCTGATCCCAGAGACTACAACAAGGGATCAAGTGTCCTCTTGTTGTAGTCTCTGGGATCAGCGTCATGGTGCACGGTATGGCAATGATCTGTCACACCATGCACCCGACGCTGATCCCAGAGACTACAACAAGGGATCAAGTGTCCTCTTGTTGTAGTCTCTGGGATCAGCGTCATGGTGCACGGTATGGCAATGATCTGTCATACTGTGCACAATGACGCTGATCCCAGAGACTACAAGAGAACACTTGATCCCTTGTTGTAGTCTCTGTGATCAGCGTCATGGTGCACGGTATGGCAATGATCTGTCATACCATGCACCCGACGCTGATCCCAGAGACTACAACAAGGGATCAAGTGTCCTCTTGTTGTAGTCTCTGGGATCAGCGTCATGGTGCACGGTATGGCAATGATCTGTCATACTGTGCACAATGACGCTGATCCCAGAGACTACAAGAGGACACTT
The DNA here is from genome assembly GCA_033576535.1 of Allobates femoralis. Lineage (NCBI taxonomy): Eukaryota > Metazoa > Chordata > Amphibia > Anura > Aromobatidae > Allobates > Allobates femoralis. The sequence continues at coordinate 55,469,239 of JARQOC010000003.1, read as the reverse complement.
GGTCCCTTGTTGTAGTCTCTGGGATCAGCGTCATGGTGCACGGTATGGCAATGATCTACCATACCATGCACCCGACGCTGATCCCAGAGACTACAACAAGGGATCAAGTTTCCTCTTGTTGTAGTCTCTGGGATCAGCGTCATGGTGCCCGGTATGGCAATGGTCTGTCATACCGTGCACAATGACGCTGATCCCAGAGACTACAAGAGAACACTTGATCCCTTGTTGTAGTCTCTGGGATCAGCATCATGGTGCACGGTATGGCAATGATCTGTCATACCATGCACCCGACGCTGATCCCAGAGACTACAAGGGATCAAGTGTCCTCTTGTTGTAGTCTCTGGGATCAGCGTCATGGTGCACGGTATGGCAATGATCTGTCACACCATGCACCCGACGCTGATCCCAGAGACTACAACAAGGGATCAAGTGTCCTCTTGTTGTAGTCTCTGGGATCAGCATCATGGTGCCCGGTATGGCAATGGTCTGTCATACCGTGCACAATGACGCTGATCCCAGAGACTACAAGAGAACACTTGATCCCTTGTTGTAGTCTCTGTGATCAGCGTCATGGTGCACGGTATGGCAATGATCTGTCATACCATGCACCCGACGCTGATCCCAGAGACTACAACAAGGGATCAAGTGTCCTCTTGTTGTAGTCTCTGGGATCAGCGTCATGGCGCCCGGTATGGCAATGGTCTGTCATACCGTGCACAATGACGCTGATCCCAGAGACTACAAGAGAACACTTGATCCCTTGTTGTAGTCTCTGGGATCAGCATCATGGTGCACGGTATGGCAATGATCTGTCATACCGTGCACAATGACGCTGATCCCAGAGACTACAAGAGGACACTTGGTCCCTTGTTGTAGTCTCTGGGATCAGCGTCCGGTGCACGGTATGACAGATCATTGCCATACCGTGCACCATGACGCTGATCCCAGAGACTACAACAAGAGATCAAGTGTTCCCTTGTTGTAGTCTCTGGAGATCATTTCCATGACGATTGGATCCTCTAAGTGCTGTGATCCCTGAGATCACAGCACTTAGAGGGTTAACACAGCCAGGGCACAGCTATCACACAGATGCTGTGCCCTAGCTGTGACACCGCTCCTCTGCACACTCATCTCTATGCTGGGAGATGACTGTGCAGAGGAGCCGACAGAAGAAGGAGGACGCCGCAGGAAGAGGACAGCGCAGAGAAGACCCGGAGCAGACCCGAGGACAGAGGCAGAAGACCGAAGGGAGGGAGAACAGCGGAGGACAGAGGAGAAGAAAGAAGACAGGTGAGGAAGAAGAGGGAGCGGGAAGAGGAGGGAGCGCAGGCAGCGGTGGTCACAGGAGGCATGGGGAGGGATCGCAGGGCAGGGGAGACCACAGGGGGGGAGATCACCCACAGGGGGAGATCGGAGGGCAGGGGGCACATCGGCGGCCCGGGGCAGAGCGGAGGGCCAGGGAACGACGGCGGCAGAGGAGGGAGGGGACCCATCGGCCACACCGCCATCACATTTAATTGGAGAGAGAGACACTCTCTCCAATCAGATCTGAGGGGGGGTGACAAAGGGCCCCTTGTCCAGCCAATGCCTGATGCTGTCCAGCATCAGCTATTGATTGTATTGTAACATCTCACCAAGTTTCATTGGTGAGATACTACAATTACTCCGATTGGCAGTTTCACTTTCACTTCACTGCCAATCGGAGCGGTTATAGCCACGGGGGTGCTAAGCCACCCCCCCTAGGGTATAGTGCAGGTCCTTCCGTACCTGCGGCTCTATTAACCCCTTAGTGACCGCGGTTAATAGAGCCGCAGGCAGGGAAACCGTGATGACGCAGCATATGCGTCCAAGGTCGGGAACGAACTTGTTTTGATGCTGCGTCACGGGTCGTGAAGGGGTTAAAGGGGCTGTCCTCAACCTCTTAAAGGAGCAGTCCCCAACCATTTCTTAAACGGGTTGTCCCCAAACACTTCTTAAAGAAACAGTCCCAACCACATCTTAATAGGGCGGTCGCCAACCACATCTTAAAGGAGCAGTCCTCAACCACATCTTAAAGTGGCGTCCCCAACCATATCTCAAATGGGCGGAAGCAAACAATCAGCGATATTGGCGTGGGATTTAAACCGACTTTGCTGATTGGTCATGGCCGGCTGTGACTAATCAGTGATATTGCCGCAGGATTTAAATGATAATGTATATATTTTACCCGAAAAACCTGTGTATTCATTGCATTATTCTTAAATCTTCATAAATAAACTACATACATATTCTAGAATACCCGATGTGTTAGAATCGGGCCACCATCTATTAGTAAATAAAACTTTATATGGATTCTAGACTACCCGATTCTTTAGAATCGGGCCGCCATCTAGTATATATATAATATAGTACAAAGCTAGGAGCAGCAATGTATCTAATCCCAGGTGCAAAGTGACCCACACAGTCCTTTATGCGTAACAATATACATACAAATGTCGCAGCACTCCCTTGGAGATGTTCAAATGGTGTTTATTCCAGCTTCCAAGGTAAAAATGGCAATGTTTCAGGCACCAACGCAGGACTAAGGGCGTTGGTGCCTGAAACGTTGCCATTTTGTACCTTTGAAGCTGGAATAAACACCATTTGAACATCTCCAAGGGAGTGCTGTGACATTTGTATGTATGTATATATATATATATATATACTAGATGGTGGCCCGATTCTAATGCATCGGGTATTCTAGAATATGTATGTGGTTGACATACTGTGACTGACAGAACTTGATAAGTCAACATGAGTGAACTACATTATATATATATACTAGTAAAAAGGCCCGATGCAATTGCATCGGGAGCAGGGTGAAATGAATTGTGTGTATACAGGGGGCTCTGTGGGTAGCAAAGTATACAGGCGGCTCTGTGGGTAGCAGAGTATACAGGCGGGTCTGTGGGTAGCAGAGTATACAGGCGGGTTTGTGGGTAGCAGATTATACAGGCCGCTGTGTGGGTAGCAGAGTATAGAGAAGGCTCTGTGGGTAGCAGATTGTACAGGTGGCTCTGTGGGTAGCAGAGTATACAGGCGGCTCTGTTGGTAGCAGAGTATAGAGGCATCTGTGGTGGTGGCGGCAGAGTATACAGGCGTGTGTGGTGGTGGGGGCAGAGCATACAGGCGTGTGTGGTGGTGGCGGCAGAGTATACAGGTGCCTGTGGTGGTGGCGGCAGAGTATACAGGCGTGTGTGGTGGTGGCAGAGTATACAGGTGTCTGTGGTGGTGGCAGAGTATACAGGCGTCTGTGGTGGTGGCAGAGTATACAGGCGTCTGTGGTGGTGGCAGAGTATACAGGCGTCTGTGGTGGTGGCAGAGTATACAGGCGTGTGTGGTGGTGGCAGAGTATACAGGCGTGTGTGGTGGTGGCAGAGTATACAGGCGTGTGTGGTGGTGGCAGAGTATACAGGCGTGTGTGGTGGTGGCAGAGTATACAGGCGTGTGTGGTGGTGGCAGAGTATACAGGCGTGTGTGGTGGTGGCAGAGTATACAGGCGGGTGTGGTGGTGGCAAAGTATACAGGCGGGTGTGGTGGTGGGGGCGGAGGGGGTTGTTGTCAGAGGCCAGCACCGCCGCCCCTTTAGCCGCTGCTGAGGACCGGAGGGTGGGGGATGCTGCACGGCCACCCCTATCGTAGGCTGCGGGTGAGGAGGTATACAGAGTATACAGGCGTCTTTGGTGGTTGCAGAGTATAAAGGCGTCTGTGGTGGTGGCAGAGTATACAGGCGTGTGTGGTGGTGGCGGGAGAGTATACAGGCATCTGTGGTGGTGGCAGAGTATACAGGCGTGTGTGGTGGTGGCAGAGTATAGAAGCATCTGTGGTGGTGGCGGCAGAGTATAGAGACATCTGTGGTGGTGGCGGCAGAGTATACAGGCGTGTGTGGTGGTGGCGGCAGAGTATACAGGCGTGTGTGGTGGTGGCGGCAGAGCATACAGGTGTGTGTGGTGGTGGCGGCAGAGCATAGAGGTGTCTGTGGTGGTGGCAGCAGAGTATACAGGCGTCTGTGGTGGTGGCAGCAGAGTATACAGGTGTCTGTGATGGTGGCAGAGTATACAGGCGTCTGTGGTGGTGGCAGAGTATACAGGCGTCTGTGGTGGTGGCAGAGTATACAGGCGTCTGTGGTGGTTCCAGAATATACAGGCGTCTGTGGTGGTGGCAGAGTATACAGTCGTCTGTGGTGGTTCCAGAATATACAGGCGTCTGTGGTGGTGGCAGAGTATACAGGTGTCTGTGGTGGTGGCAGAGTATACAGGCGTGTGTGGTGGTGGCAGAGTATACAGGCGTCTGTGGTGGTGGCAGAGTATACAGACATCTATGGTGGTGGCGGCAGAGTACACAGGCATCTGTGGTGGTGGCAGAGTATACAGGCGTCTGTGGTGGTGGCGGCAGAGTATACAGGCGTGTGTGGTAGTGGGGGCAGAGTATACAGGCGTCTGTGGTGGTGGCAGAGTATACAGGCGTCTGTGGTGGTTCCAGAATATACAGGCGTCTGTGGTGGTGGCAGAGTATACAGTCGTCTGTGGTGGTTCCAGAATATACAGGCGTCTGTGGTGGTGGCAGAGTATACAGGTGTCTGTGGTGGTGGCAGAGTATACAGGCGTGTGTGGTGGTGGCAGAGTATACAGGCGTCTGTGGTGGTGGCAGAGTATACAGACATCTATGGTGGTGGCGGCAGAGTACACAGGCATCTGTGGTGGTGGCAGAGTATACAGGCGTCTGTGGTGGTGGCGGCAGAGTATACAGGCTGTGTGTGGTAGTGGGGGCAGAGTATACAGGCGTCTGTGGTGGTGGCAGAGTATACAGGTGTCTGTGGTGGTGGCAGAGTATACAGGCGTGTGTGGTGGTGGCAGAGTTTACAGGCGTCTGTGGTGGTGGCAGAGTATACAGGCGTCTGTGGTGGTGGCAGAGTATACAGGCATCTGTGGTGGTGGCGGCACAGTACACAGGCATCTGTGGTGGTGGCAGCAGAGTATACAGGCGTTGTGTTGTGGCGGTGGCGGCAGAGTATACAGGCGTGTGTGGTGGTGGCGGCAGAGTATACAGGCGTGTGTGGTGAGTGGCGGCAGAGTATACAGGCATCTGTGGTGTGGTGCAGAGTATACAGGCGTCTGTGGTGGTGGCGGCAGAGTATACAGGCGTCTGTGGTGGTGGCGGCAGAGTATACAGGCGTGTGTTGTGGCGGTTGGCGGCAGAGTATACATGCGTGTGTGGTGGTGGCGGCAGAGTATACAGGCGTGTGTGGTGGTGGTGGCAGAGTATACAGGCGTGTGTGGTGGTGGTGGCAGAGTATACAGGCGTCTGTGGTGGTGGTGGTGGCAGAGTATACAGGCATCTGTGGTGGTGGCGGCAGAGTATACAGGCGTGTGTGGTGGTGGCAGAGTATACAGGCGTGTGTGGTGGTGGCAGAGTATACATGCGTGTGTGGTGGTGGGGCAGAGTATACAGGCTTGTGTGGTGGTAGAGTATACAGGCGTCTGTGGCGGTGGCGGCAGAGTATACAGGCGTGTGTGGTGGTGGCGGCAGAGAGTATACAGGCGTGTGTGGTAGTGGCGGCAGAGTATACAGGCATCTGTGTGTGGTGGCAGAGTATAACAGGCGTCTGTGGTGGTGGCGGCAGAGTATACAGGCGTCTGTGGTGGCGGCAGAGTATACAGGCGTGTGTGTGGCGTGGCGGCAGAGTATACATGCGTTGTGTGGTGGTGGCGGCAGAGTATACAGGCGTGTGTGGTGGTGGTGGCAGAGTATACAGGCGTGTGTGGTGGTGGTGGCAGAGTATACAGGGTGCTGTGGTGGTGGCAGAGTATACAGGCGTCTGTGTGGTGGTGGGGCAGAGTATACAGGCATCTGTGGTGGTGGCGGCAGAGTATACAGGCGTTGTGGTGGTGGCAGAAGTATACAGGCGTTGTGGTGGTGGCAGAGGTATACAGGCGTGTGGTGGTGGGGCAGAGTATACAGGCTTGTGTGGTGGTCAGAGTATACAGGCGTCTGTGGTGGTGGCGGCAAGTATACAGGCATGTGTGGTGGTGGCAGAGATACACAGGCGTCTGTGGTGGTGGCGGCAGAGTATACAGGCGTCTGTGGTGGTGGCAGAGTATACAGGCGTGTGTGGTGGTGGCAGAGTATACAGGCTGTGTGGTGTTGTGGTGGGGCAGAGTATACAGGCGTGTTGTGGTGGTGGCAGAGTATACAGGTGTCTGTGTGGTGGGTGGCAGAGTATACAGGCGCGTGTGGTGGTGGCAGAGTATACAGGCGTCTGTGGTGGTGGCGGCAGAGTATACAGGCGTGTGTGGTGGTGGCAGAGTATACATGCGTGTGTGGTGGTGCGGGCAGAGTATACAGGCGTTGTGTGGTGGTGGCAGAGTATACAGGCGTGTGTGGTGGTGGCAAGAGTATACAGTGCTTGTGTGTGGTCGTGCAGAGTATACAGCGTGTGTGGTGGTGGGCAGAGTATACAGGCGTCTGTGGTGGTGGCAGAGTATACAGGCGTCGTGTGTGGTGGCGGCAGAGTATACAGGCGTTGTGGTGGTGGCAGAGTATACAGGCGTTGTGGTGGTGGCAGAGTATACATGCGTGTGTGGTGGTGGCGGCAGAGTATACAGGGTGTGTGGTGGTGGCAGAGTATACAGGCGTGTGTTGGTAGTGGTGGCAGAGTATACAGGCGTGTGTGGTGGTGGCAGAGTATACAGGCGTGTGTGGTGGTTGGGCAGAGTATACAGGCGTGTGTGGTGGTGGCAGATTATACAGGCGTGTGTGTGGTGGTGGCAGAGTATACAGGCATGTTGTGGTGGGGGCAGAGTATACAGGCGTGTGTGGTGGTGGCAGAGTATACAGGCGTCTGTGGTGGTGGCCAGAGTATACAGGCGTCTGTGGTGGTGGCAGAGTATACAGGCGTTGTGGTGGTGGGGCAGAGTATAGCGTGGTCAGTATACAGGCGTGTGTGGTGGTGGGGTCTAGGAGGGGTGTGTGGTCAGAGACAGGCAGTCGCGCTGTAGGGCGATGAGTATACGGAGGGTGGTGGTGGGGTGCAGTACAGGGCCCCCTGTATGAGTATACAGGGTTGTGGTGTGATGTAAATACACGGCACGTTTGGTGGCGCACAGTACACAGCATCTGTGGGTGGTGGCACAGAGTATACAGGCGTGTGTTGTGGCTGTGGCGGCAGAGTATACAGGCGTGTGTGGTGGGGCGGCAGAGTATACAGGCGTGTGTGGTAGTGGCGGCAGAGTATACAGGCATCTGTGGTGGGGCAGAGTATACAGGCGTCTGTGGTGGTGGCGGCAGAGTATACAGGCGTCTGTGGTGGTGGCGGCAGAGTATACAGGCGTGTTGTGTGGCGGTGGCGGCAGAGTATACATGCGTGTGTGGTGGTGGCGGCAGAGTATACAGGCGTGTGTGGTGGTGGTGGCAGAGTATACAGGCGTGTGTGGTGGTGGTGGCAGAGTATACAGGCGTCTGTGGTGGTGGTGGTGGCAGAGTATACAGGCATCTGTGGTGGTGGCGGCAGAGTATACAGGCGTTGTGTGGTGGCGGCAGAGTATACAGGCGTGTGTGGTGGTGGCAGAGTATACATGCGTGTGTGGTGGTGGCGGCAGAGTATACAGGCGTCTGTGGTGGTGGCAGAGTATACAGGCGTGTGTGGTGGTGGCAAAGTATACATGCGTGTGTGGTCGTGACAGAGTATACATGCGTGTGTGGTGGTGGCGGCAGAGTATACAGGCGTCTGTGGTGGTGGCAGAGTATACAGGCGTGTGTGGTGGCGGCAGAGTATACAGGCGTGTGTGGTGGTGGCAGAGTATACAGGCGTGTGTGGTGGTGGCAGAGTATACATGCGTGTGTGGTGGTGGCGGCAGAGTATACAGGCGTGTGTGGTGGCGGCAGAGTATACAGGCGTGTGTGGTGGTGGCAGAGTATACAGGCGTGTGTGGTGGTGGCAGAGTATACAGGCGTGTGTGGTGGTGGCAGAGTATACAGGCGTGTGTGGTGGTGGCAGATTATACAGGCGTGTGTGGTGGTGGCAGAGTATACAGGCATGTGTGGTGGTGGCAGAGTATACAGGCATGTGTGGTGGTGGCAGAGTATACAGGCGTCTGTGGTGGTGGCAGAGTATACAGGCGTCTGTGGTGGTGGCAGAGTATACAGGCGTGTGTGGTGGTGGCAGAGTATACAGGCGTGTGTGGTGGTGGGGGCGGAGGGGGGTGCTGTCAGAGGCCAGCACCGCCGCCCCTTTAGCCGCTGCTGAGGACCGGAGGGTGGGGGGGGATGCTGCACGGCCACCCCTATAGTAGCAGGGTGGATTGATTTAAATCACGCCGATTTAAATCATGATTTAAATCACGATTTAAATCAAAAGTTTTTTTTCTATTTAAATCGGATCGATTTAAATCATGATTTTAATCATGATTTAAATCAAAAGGTTTTTTTTTAATATAAATCACGATTAAAATGAGAGCAGTGTGCATGTGCGCCCATAGTTACACGGACGAAGCTAGGGGCAACGATCTAACGCCAGGGTGAGGGGGGGACCCCAAAGAGTAAGTAAAAATCTTTTTTGTTTTACTATATGGCAATAGGTAGGTGTTTAAAAGCAGCATGTCTTAATTGTATAAACTATTAATAGCCTCCACATTTTGTTCATACTGCCCCTTTAATTCCACACTTCTAGCTTGGTTTCAGTTTTGGTTTAGTTTCTTTTTCCCTGCATTCAGTTGACATGCCCAAACTTGTTGGATAGTCAGCAGTACAGTACTTGGCTCAGGCTGTAGTAACATCAGCAGTGCTTGGCTCAGGCTGTAGTAACAATCAAACTTCATAAGTGATCTATGTGAGCCATGGCAGCAGGTCGTAAGAGAGACCCTATTTGGGTTCATTTTGTTGAGATGCCAGCAGCAGATCTTGGAAAGAAAGGTGCAAGAGCAAAGTGCAAATACTGTCAAAAGGATATCCAAGGACTTGTTTGCCGTTTGAAATCACATTATGAAAACTGCAACCAGAAGGGAAATGAAGATGTTGATAGTGATACAACTAATGTCAATGAACCCCCACAGCTTCTTATGCACCAGGAGCCTAGTAGTACTAGTGGTAAGTCTGGCAATTAATTTACAACCTATTTTTTTAACAGACATTTTACTGGGATGGTTAAAGTCTATGAAAAGAAAAATTTCTAGCACTGGTAGTTCTGGAGTATAGAATTTAAATTTATGTTAAGGCAATATTTCACAGAAAATTAACGCTAAAGGACATGTGCACCTTTATTTTTTTAAGGTGCACATGTCCCCCCCCCGCAGCGCTCTTACCTCCGATCCCCGCAGCGCTGAGATCCGTGGCTTCGTTTTGACCGTCCGCCTCCCGTCCTCCGGTTGCGGCCTACTCGCAGTGATCCAGCGGCGTGACGTCAGCGGGCCGCACGCTCCATTGAAATGAATGGAGGCGCGCTCGCGGACGGGCAGAACGAAGCCACGGATCCCCGCAGCGCTGACATCGGAGGTAAGTGAGCTGCGGAGGGAGGACATGTGCACAATGTGACTGGCTGCACCTTAAAAAATAAAGGTGCACATGTCCTTTAAGTAAAAATAAAGTGTGTATACGCTTATTTTTTTTTTATTGTAGGCTGCAATTCACTTTTGAAGTCTGCAAAATTGACCATTTTAAAAAAAAAACATTTTTAAAACTTTTGTGACATAATTTTTTTCAGTTGCTGAGGCTCTGATATTAGTTACCAGTATTACAGCAACCTCACCGGAAAACTTGAGTAGCATAACTTTTGAGACAGCCCTTATAGGACGAGGACCATTACATTGTTCAAAAAGTTTGTTTCAATATTTTCGTTATATTTCTTCAAATACGCAGTTGATTTATATTTTTAATTTCTGTGCTTTCAGGGTCAAATATGGCTTGTGCTGCACGTGACAATCAATATCTGGGTACAACTTCAACAAAGCAGCCCAAAAAAAAACTTTGCGTGCAAGAAAGTGTAGAAAAATTCATCTTAAAGACTACGACGAGCCAGAAAGAACATTTTGATGAATTAATTGCTAAATTCATATTTGCAACCAATTCTTCTTTCCGACTAGTTGAGCACCCATTGTTTGTACAAATGATCGAAGGAATTAGACCAGGCTACAAACCACCAAGTAGATTTGATATCTCAGGAAAACATCTTCAGGCTGTATACGACATAGAAAGAGCGGCTTGTACAAAATATTTGAAAGACAAGGTTGTTAACATGAGCTTGGATGGTTGGAGCAACATCCACAACGACCCCATAATTTGCACTTGTGTCACAACAGAAGATGGTGAAACTTACCTTACAGACACAATCGACACATCTGGAAATTCACATACTGCTGAATATTTACTTGAAATTGCTAAGAACTCAATTCACCAATGCCAAGAACAGTTTGGATGTAAAGTAAGGAGCTTAGTTACTGATAACGCAAGCAATGTGGCAAAAATGCGACCGGAACTGGCACAGGATGACACAAATGTCATTACATACGGTTGTTCTGCCCATTTGTTGCATCTTTTGGCAAAAGACCTGCATATTTTGGGTGTCAAGGAACATGTTGTAGAAATTGTTAAATATTTCCGCAATAATCATTTTGCACATGCAACCTACAAGGAAATGGGAGGACTGAAGTTGGTTCTACCACAAGATGTTAGATGGAATACCTTGGCTGACTGCTTGGAACTGTTTATTAACAACTGGTCAAAATTACTGTCCATTTGCGAAACACATCGGGATAAAATTGATGCTAATATACGAAGCAAAGTATTAAATCTTGGTGTGAAGAGAAATGCCGAGGACCTTTTGGAAAGGTTAAAGCCAATATCGATTGCGTTGGATAAAATGCAGAAAGATACTGCAACCATAGCTGATGCCACAGAAGTTTGGAAAGATGTAGAAGGTTCTCTAGATCTCTTGAACCTCTCAAACAATGTAAAGGTTGCAATACAGCACCGCAAGGACCAAGCATTAAAAGAAGAACACTATTTAGCCAATATCTTGCATCCCATCTACAGAGGGAAAAAATTATCTGAGGCGGAAATCAACTCTGCAATGGAGTGGCTCGCCAATACTAACCATGACATTGTGGCAACTGTGCTGAAATTGAAGTGTGAATCTGCACCATTTCAAAAATACATGTTTGCAGATAACGTCGTTAATGAACTAAAACCACTGGACTGGTGGAAGTCGCAATCACTTGTTCTTCCAGCAAAGATAATAAATCTAGCTACTCAGCTACTGACTGCATCGGCTTCATCCGCAGGAGTAGAGAGATTGTTTTCTTCATTTGGTTTTGTGCACACAACAGTCCGAAACCGCTTAGGAACTGCTAAAGCAGGACAACTGGTTTTCCTATTAAAAGTCCTAAATAAACAGTAGGCTTAAAGGACTGATGTATTCACTGAAGATGTTTGCTTACTTCAAACGTTAGAGATAGGCTATTGTTAAAAAGTACTTACTCTCTGTAGTTCAATTCTGAGTGTTTAATAGTGCAAATAAAAATTATTAGGTTTCATAATCAACTGTTTTAATATTTTTATTTGTGTAAAACAATTAGATTTGCAAAAAGACAAAGTTTTGCTTGTGTACAACTTGATTAAAAAATCTGATTTAAATCAAATGATTTAAATAAAAAAAATCTGATTTTTTTGATTTTTTAAAAAAAATCAAGATTTTTATCCACCCTGTATAGTAGGCTGCGGGTGAGGAGGGGGGAGGGGGGTCAGGGAGCACCGGTGCCCCTGCAAGGCAGGGGTTAAAAAAAAAAAAAAAAGATTATGCTCACCTCACCCCGAGCCCTCGCCGTCTCCCGCCGTCTTCCTTCAGGCTCCCGGTGCCTCCCGCAGGCTCCCGGTGCCTGCAGAGCTCTTCTACAGCAGTACAGGACCTGCGGTGATGTCAGAGTCACGTGACCGGAGGTTACCATGGAGTAAGCTGGTGTCACGTGACGTGACTCTGACATCACCGCAGGTCCTGTACTGCTATAGAAGAGCTCTGCAGGCATCAAGAGCCTGCGGGAGGCACCGGGAGCCTGGAGGAAGACGGCGGGAGACGGCGGGGGCTCGGGGAGAGGTGAGGAAATATTTTTTTTTTTAACTGTAGTGCGGCTCGCGATGACGCTGCGCATCATTGCTTGCAGTGCCGCAAAGGAACTCGGGATTCGGCTACAATGCCCGAATTCCAAACTCCCGATTATATAAGTAGATAGCAGCGCTATGGTATATGGTGGTACATTACAGCACATGTATAGCAGCATTATAGTATATGGCGGTACATTATAGTAAATGTATAGCAGCACTATAGTATATGGTGGTACATTACAGTACATTTATAGCAGCGCTACGGTATATGGCGGTACATTACAGTACATGTATAGCAGCACTATTGTATATGGTGGTACATTACAGTACATTTATAGCAGCGCTACGGTATATGGCGGTACATTACATTGCATGTATAGCAGCGCTATAGTATATGGCAGTACATTACAGCACATGTATAGCAGCATTATGGTATATGGCGATACATTACAGCACATGTATAGCAGCACTATGGTATATGGCGATACATTATAGTACATGTAAAGTAACACTATAGTATATGGCGGTACAGTATAGCACATGTATAGCAGCACTATAGTATATGGCAGTATATTACAGTATATGTACAGGTGCACTATAGTATATGGTGGTATTTTATAGCACATGTATAGAAGCACTATAGTATATGGAGGTACATTATAGTACATGTATAGCAGCACTATAGTAAATGATGGTACATTATAGTACATTTATAGCAGCGCTATGGTATATGGCGGTACATTACATTACATGTATAGCAGCGCTATAGTATATGGCGGTACATTATAGCACATGTATACCAGCACTATGGTATATGGCGGTACATTACAGTACATGTAAAGTAACACTATAGTATATGGCGGTATAGTATAGCACATGTATAGCAGCTTTATAGTATATGGCAGTATATTACAGTATATGTGCAGGTGCACTATAGTATATGGTGGTATTTTATAGCACATGTATAGCAGCACTATAGTATATGGCGGTACATTACAGTACATGTATAGCAGCACTATGATATATGGCGATACTCCGCTGCCCGCGGCCCCCCGCTCCTCCACAGTAAAAGTAAAAAAAATCCTCAGTGAGCATGCTCACCTGTTTGCCGGCTCGCTCCACCTCCGTCTTCTAGGTCCTACAGGCCTTTAGGACCCGTCATTGACTGGGAAACCGATCAGCTGATTGGTCACATGACCGCTAACTGCCGGGGGGGCAGGATGGAGCAGGGGGGCAGGATGGTGACGGGAGGCAGGACGGAGCAGGGGGAGCAGAATGGAGTCGGGGGGGGTGAGATGGAGCCGGGGGGAAGGGGTCAGGATGGAGGCCGCGGGGGGGCAGGATGGAGGCGGCAAAGGGGGCAGGATGGAACTGGAGGGGGTGCAGGATGGAGGCAGAGGGGGGGCAGGATGGAGGCGGGGGAGCAAGAACAGCGGGGGGCAGGATGGAGGGAGCGGGGCAGAATGGAGGGAGCGGGGCAGGATGGAGCGAGCAGGGCAGGATGGAGCGAGCGGGGCAGGATGGAGCGAGCGGGGCAGGATGGAGCGAGCGGGGCAGGATGGAGTGAGCGGGGCAGGATGGAGCCGGAGGAGCACGATGGTGGCGGGGGAGTGGGGCAGGATGGTGGCGGGGGGGCAGGATGGTGGCGAGCGGGGCAGGATGGTGGCGAGCAGGGCAGGATGGTGGCAAGGGGGGCAGGATGTAGCGAGCGGGGCAGGATGGTGGCAAGGGGGGCAGGATGGAGCCGGACGAGCAGGATGGAGCCGGAGGAGTAGGATGGTGGCAGGGTGGAGCAGGATGGGGGGGCAAGATGGAATGAGTGGGGCAGGATGGAGCCGGAGGAGCAGGATGGTGGCGGAGGGGGGCACGATGGATGTGGGGGGCAGGATCCCCCTCGCCCTCCTCTGTTCCCAATCGTCTTCTGTAGTTGTCATGTGACAGGGCGGGCTGTGTGATGTCACATCAGCCCGCCCTGTCACACGACCAGTGTGTACAGCTGGAGAAGACGGGTGAGAACAGCGGGAGGCGAGGGGGGGCAGTATGGATGCGGGTGGGGTGGAAGGCGGGGGGCAGTATCCCCCTCGCCTCCCACTGTTCTCACCCGTCTGTACACAGGGAGAGCTGATGTGACATCACACAGCCCGCCCTTTGTACTGACGGGTGAGAACAGCGGGAGGCGAGGGGGGAGGCGAGGTGGGGGTGTGGGGGGAGAGACGAGGTGGGGGCGGCGGGTTCCCTGTGTATCCCAGCAAATTGGCGAGAAATTCGAACTTAGAATTCTCCCGCCAATTTGCATAGTCTGCGCTTATTGGCGCCGGAGGCGGGCACCAATGAGCATCCTCTGTCTGGCGCACGATTTCTGTGACCGACAGACGCCTTAGACAATTATATATATACTAGATACTAGATGGCGGCCCGATTCTAAAGAATCGGGTAGTCTAGAATCCATATATAGTTTTATTTACTAATAGATGGTGGCCCGATTCTAACACATCGGGTATTCTAGAATATGTATGTAGTTTATTTATGAAGATTTAAGAATAATGCAATGAATACACAGGTTTTTCGGGATAAAATATATACATTATCATTTAAATCCTGCGGCAATATCACTGATTAGTCACAGCCGGCCATGACCAGTCAGCGAAGACGGTTGAAATCCCACGCCAATATCGCTGATTGTTTGCTTCCGCCCATTTGAGATGTGGTTGGGGACCGCCCCTTTAAGACATGGTTGGGGACCGCCCCTTTAAGATGTGGTTGGGGACTGCCCCTTTAAGATGTGGTTGGGGACTGCCCCTTTAAAAAGTGGTTGGGGACTGCCCCTTTAAAAAGTGATTGGGGATGGCCCCTTTAAGAAGTGGTTGTGGACCGCCCCTTTAAGACATGGTTGGGGACCGGCCTTTTAAGACATGGTTGGGGTCCGCTCCTTTAAGAAGTGGTTGTGGACCGCCCCTTTAAGACGTGGTTGTGGACCGCCCCTTTAAGACATGGTTGGGGACCAATCATCCGGACGAAGTACCTCAGATCCGCGCTGCTGCAGGAAAGATGTAAAATGACACCAGAGACACCGGGATGCCTGGTTGACAGTGATGAAAAGCTTTATTTTCCGACGCGTTTCGGAGCTGCTTGCCGGGCTCCTTCCTCAGAGGAAGGAGCCCGGCAAGCAGCTCCGAAACGCGTCGGAAAATAAAGCTTTTCATCACTGTCAACCAGGCATCCCGGTGTCTCTGGTGTCATTTTACATCTTTCCTGCAGCAGCGCGGATCTGAGGTACTTCGTCCGGATATTTACCGCAGTGACCTGTGGAAGTACGATCCCTGCAGCAGCTGCATTTCTGAGCGATCAAGCTGGTTGTGTGTGACACAACCTCATCAGGTGAGCAATTCTGATTTACACCCTCTTTCACTAATTATAAAAAGATAAGACCCTATTGTGCATTCTCAACCTTTATAGATGGTTGGGGACCGGCTCTTTAAGACATGGTTGAGGACTGCCCCTTTAAGATGTGGTTGGGGACCGCCCGTTTAAAAAGTAGTTGGGGTCCGCCCCTTTAAGAACTGGTTGGGGATGGCCCCTTTAATACACTGAGCACAGTGTATTTGAATTATGGCGCACGGCGCTATTCAGAGGTCGACTCCCGGCTAGCTCGCGCCCGCTCCATCCGCCGGAGCTCGGCCCTAAGCGCAGCGGACCTTCCTGAGTTCCGCTCCGCTTAGGGCCGCCATCTTGGTCCACCCTGAGCGGGCGTAGATGACGTTGGTGACGCTGGTGACGTCACTTATCTCCGGACATTTATCTCCGGACAAAGCCACGGAAGTTGGCTTTTGACAGGAAGTACAATTCTAGGCAATTACATAGTATAGATATATATAAACTAGATGGTGGCCTGATTCTAACGCATCGGGTATTCTAGATTATGTATGTAGTTGACATACTGTGATTGACAGAACTTGTTCAGTCAAAGTGAGTGAACTATATATATATATAGCAGCGCTATGGTATATGGTGGTACATTACAGCACATGTATAGCAGCACTATAGTATATGGCGGTACATTACAGTACATGTATAGCAGCGCTATGGTATATGGTGGTACATTACATGTATAGCAGCGCTATAGTATATGGCGATACTCCGCTCCCCCCCACTCCTCCACAATAAAAATGAAAAAAATCCTCAGTGAGGACACTCACCTGTCCGCTGGCTTGCTCCACCTCCGTCTTCTAGGTCCTACAGGCCTTTAGGACCCGTCGTTGCCTGGGAAACCGATCAGCTGATTGGTCACATGACCGCTAACTGCCAGGGGGCAGAATGGTGACAGGGCGTGGAGGGGTGGCAGGATGGAGGGGAGGGCAGGATGGACTTGGGGGGGGGGGGCCAGGATGGAGCTGGGGGGGGCAGGATGGAGCTGGGGGGGCAGGATGGAGCTGGAGGAGCAGGATGGAGCTGGAGGAGCAGAATGGTGGCGGACGTGGGGGCAGGATGGAGCCAGCGGGGCAGGATGGAGCCGGCGGGGCAGGATGGAGCCGGCGGGGCAGGATGCAGCCAGGGGGGCAGGATGGAGCGAGTAGGGCAGGACGGTGGCAGGGGGGCAGGATGGAGCCGGCGGGGCAGGATGGAGCCAGGGGGTCAGGATGGAGCCTGGGGGCAGGATGGAGCCGGCAATGTGGGGGGCAGAATGGAGCCGGCGGAGGGGGGGCAGGATGGATCCGGCGGGAGGGGGGCAGGATGGAGCTGGTGTGGGGGGGGGCAGGATGGAGCCGGCGGGGGCAGGATGGAGCTGGTGTGGGGGGGGGCGGGATGGAGCCGGCGGGGGGAGGGGTGGCAGGATGGAGGTGGTGTGGGGGGGCAGGATGGAGCCGGCAGGGGGGGCGAGGCAGGATGGAGCCGGCGGGGCAGGATGGAGCCAGGGGGGCAGGATGGAGCAAGCGGGGCAGGATGGAGCCGGGGGGGGGGGGGATGGAGCGAGCGGGGCAGGATGGAGTGAGCGGGGCAGGATGGAGGCAGTGGGGCAGGATGCAGCCAGCGGGGCAGGATGGAGCCAGGGGAGCAGGATGGAGCGAGCGGGGCAGGATGGAGCCAGGTGGGCAGGATGGAGCCGGCGGGGCAGGATGGAGCCGGAGGGGCAGGATGGAGCCAGAGGGGCAGGATGGAGCCGGAAGGGGTGCAAGATGGAGGAGGCGAGGGGCAGGATGGAGCCAGCGGGGAAGGATGGAGCCGGTGGGGGGGCAAGATGGAGGCGGGGGGGGCAGGATGGAGCCGGCGGGGAAGGGGGCAGGATGGTGGTGGCAGTGGGAGGGGCAGGATGGATGCGAGGATACTCATCTGTCTGCCGGCTGGCAGGACCTGTCGTTGCCTGGGTAACCGATCAGCTGATCGGTTTCCCATGCAACCACAGGTCCTCGAGCCATGGAGGAGCTAGAAGACGTAGATGGAGCGCGCCGGCGGACGGGTGAGTATCCTCTATGAGGGTTTTTTTATTTTTAGTAGCACCAAGCAGGGGGGGCCGCGGGGGGGCAGGAGGAGCCGCGGGGGGGGCCGCAGGAGCGGGGGATCCACGGGGGGGGGCAGAAGAAGCCGCAGGGGGGCTGCAGGAGCGGGGGAGCCGCGGGGGGGCAGGAGAAGCCGCAGGGGGGGGCCGCAAGAGCGGGGGAGCCACGGGGGGGGGCGCAGGAGCGGGGGAGCCGCAGGAGCAGGGGAGCTACGGGGGGGAGCCACGGGGGGGCAGGAGAAGTCGCGGGGGGGCCGCAGGAGCGGGAGAGCCACGGGGGGGGGCGCAGGAGCGGGGGAGCCGCAGGAGCAGGGGAGCTCCGGGGGGGAGCCACGGGGGGGCAGGAGAAGTCGCGGGGGGGCCGCAGGAGCGGGAGAGCCACGGGGGGGGCAGGAGAAGCCGCGGGGGGGGCCGCAGGTGCGGGGGAGCCGTGGGGGGCTGCAGGAGCGGGGGAGCCGCGTGGAGACATGGGAAGGAGCCGACACACACCACTGGCTGTTTCTTTACCTTTTACTGGTGTACTTGCAGGTAAACGTCCAGGGCACTGCCGGGATTTCAGGATGTACTTTTGGGTCTCCACAGCGAGTGGGTATAAGGCCACCTTGTCTCTTTCCCCGTGTGTATGAAGCCCCTGCCCCGTGTGAATCTTGGCTGGCCTCCTCTGCTCTCTTGCCACCTGTACTGTCATCAAGACACCCTCTATAAACTACCGCTGTACTTTTGTCTGCGGTGCCTGGCTCCCTGGTGAGTGACTGTGCATATACCCAGGAGACTGAAGTCTCCACGGTTGACTGGTATTTTCTACTGGGCCAGGTGCTCTCCAATAGACTCGGACTCCGGTGTCCGGTGTGCTGTTTGGGTGAACCTAACGCTGGCTCCTCTGTTCCCACTCTTTCCTTTCTCCTCACCTTTCAACTCCACTCTTTGGCCCTGCAGGACTACTCAGATGCTGTTCATGGTTACTGGCTCGGGCCTAATGCAGCACTGACCACCAGTACATCTTCACAGCTCTTGTAGCGTCTGCACTCTCTAGCTATCTCCGCCCCCAGCACCAGTATTTATAGGGGATCTTGCCTAAAGGCAGCAAGTTGAGCTCCCCCTACTGTGCTGGGGTGGAAGGTGTTGTTTGTATCTGTGTACCCACTGTGGAAACCCATTCATGCTGTAGGTGAGTCTGTGGTTACCTGTGTGAACAGGGCGCCACATTCCCCCCTAGGTAACTTCAGTACTCCTGGACTGAGAAACAATATTTGGTTAACAAATATGTGGCACCTCAGGGGTTAATGTGCCACAGTAACATCACATGGGTTCACTCCCCACACAACACTGGACACTACACTAGCACCTCTGGGCCAGGAGGGGGAGCTAAAGCAGCTCCCGACCCTTATATACTCCGGGTCAAGAGGAAGTAGTTAGTGCAGTACGTCGCAGTACTGTGAAGAGTTCAGTTCCTGGGAGAACTGAGGGAGAGACTGTAGTGTAAAGAGGCTGCCTCAGGCTTCTCTACAGTCTGCTCCTCGATTCCAGGACTAGCCAGGGTCTGAGGGAAGGAGCACAGGAAATAGAAAAACACATCTGGGAGACTGATTGACTTCACAAGTCGCCCCGGAGGAGCGCCCAGACCAGATACCGGATCCGAAACTGTGACTGACACATGCAGCACAATAAACACCGGGATATTGGTGGTTGTAGATCTACACTGTGCCTCAGCGAAGCAACGCGGCGGGGTCAGCAGCACACGGAAGACTCAAATTGCCTAGCAAAGGGGGTACCTGTGAGGAGAGACAGTGCCAGCAGCTCAGCTAAAAGCAGCAGCAGGGCCACACACACAGCGCAGCAGTAGGAACCATCATCCTCAGTAAAGACCTGGAAAACTGCAAAACTGTGAGTCTGTGTGTTAATTGCACCCTTAATTGCACCCTTTTCCCTTTATTCAACAGCAGAGATCTCCACCTGCAGAGCCGACCACATTTTCGGTTAGTACAATAAACCTCATTTCACACTGAAATATTACTATGTCCATCAGTTATTACATATATCACACTGAAATACCTGTTGCAAAAAAACAAATTTTTAACAAAAAAAAAAAAGAGTAAGATTAAGAGGGGTGCCTAAACTTTTTCATATGACTGTATTTACAGAGTCTCAAACCAAAAATTTACAAAAACCACTAAAGAATGGCAAAACAGGTACAGTCCATACAGTGCTAGTCCATCCACCGCAGGCTGGAAAAAGTAAGTTAGTTGTCACACCCAGTCCTGTGACCATGGTCCTTTTAAAGTTGAAAATAAGGGAAAAAGTTGTTTGGAAGAGTCTTTACAGTAGTCTCTGTAAGCTCCGGGTAAAAAGGGGTAATGTTTTTCAAAAGTTCAATTGGGTTTGATAAAGTCCTTACAGGTAAAGTGTCTGTAGGCTTAAGTTCAGAATACACAACAACATTTACTATGGTGCCTCGGCGTAGGAGTCCTAGGTACTATAGGGGCCTCTACTGGTCATAAGCGCTGTAGGCCTCCTGGGGTCACCTATTGGCCAAGATTTTGCTCTCCCTAGACAGCTCCTTACTAGTGATGGGCGAATCCTAAATTACTCGGAATCGCTTGACTCTAGCGAGTCCGAGCCCAGGACTCGCTACTCGTTGCGAGTCTAGCGAGTCCAATGTTAATGAATGGGGAAGCGAGTAATAGCGAGTAGTGTGAGATTTACAAATCACAGATGTGTCTCGGAAGCTTCAGCCTGAAGCAATCCTAGTTTTGTCATTGATTTGCATTGCTCGTTTACTTTGCAACTGTAATCGCTGGGAAACTCGCACAGATAAGAGAAGAGTCCTGTCTCCTCTGTGCAGCTCCAGGGTCCTAGAGCCCGCCTGCTGCCTGATGTAGCAGTGCTGAGATTGTTCTCAGTCTGCTCATTCCCTGTGTACAGACATGAATGTCTGTGCACAGAGATGATGTAGCAGTGCTGAGATTGTTCTCAGTCTGCTCATTCCCTGTGTACAGACATGAATGTCTGTGCACAGAGATGATGTAGCAGTGCTGAGATTGTTCTCAGTCTGCTCATTCCCTGTGCATATCTATATCTATACACAGGGGATGTAGCAGAGAGGACATCGCGTTTTGGACTGCGTCGGACGGAAGAGGATTTTTTTAATTAAAGATGGAGTCCCTAACGGCTTTTTTTTTTATTTCTAATAAACATTTTTCTCTGTGTTGTGTTTTTTTTAAAACAATTTAATAGAAATTCATGGCGGTCATGTCTAATATTGGCGTGACCGCCATAAATTTCGGGCTTAGGGCCAGCTGATAATACAAAGCTGGCCCTAACCTCTATTACCCAGCGTGCCACCGCCACCAGGGCCGCTGGAAGAGCGGGGTTCAGCGCCAGAGGATGGCGCTTCAATGAACGCGCTATCTTCTGGGGTGGCTGCGGGCTGCAATTTGCAGCGGGGGGTGCCCAGAAAGCTTGGGCATCCCTGCGCTGCGGATTCCAGCCCCCAGCTGCTTAGCTGCACCTGGCTAGACATAGAAATTGCGCGGAGCCCCACGCATTTTTTTGACTCTGACTCCGAGACGACTCCGACTCGACTCCGAGACGACTCCGACTCCGAGACGACTCCGACACGACTCCGAGACGACTCCGACTCCCGAGACGACTCCGACTCCGAGATGACTCCGACTCCGAGACGACTCCGACTCCGAGACGACTCCGACTCCGAGACAACTCCGACTCCGAGACGACTCCGACTCCGACTCCGAGACGACTCCGACTCCGAGACGACTCCGACTCCCGAGACGACTCCGACTCCGAGACGACTCCGACTCCGAGACGACTCCGACTCCGAGACGACTCCGACTCCGAGACAACTCCGACTCCGAGACGACTCCGACTCCGACTCCGAGACGACTCCGACTCCGAGACGACTCCGACTCCGAGACGACTCCGACTCCGAGACGACTCCGACTCCGAGACGACTCCGACCTCGACTCCGAGACGACTCCGACTCCGAGACGACGACGACTCCGAGACGACGACGACTCCGACTCGACTCCGAGACGACTCCGACTCCGACTCGACTCCGAGACGACTCCGACTCCGAGACGACTCCGACTCCGACTCGGAGATGACTCCGACTCCGAGACGACTCCGACTCCGACTCCGAGACGACTCCGACTCCGAGACGACTCCGACTCCGAGACGACTCCGACCTCGACTCCGAGACGACTCCGACCTCGACTCCGAGACGACTCCGACTCCGAGACGACGACGACTCCGAGACGACGACGACTCCGACTCCGACTCGACTCCGAGACGACTCCGACTCCGACTCGACTCCGAGACGGCTCCGAGACGACTCCGACTCCGACTCCGAGACGACTCCGACTCCGAGACGACTCCGACTCCGAGACGACTACGACTCGACTCTGACTCCGAGGCGACTCCGACTCCGAGGCGACTCCGACTCTGAGACTCCGACTCTGAGGAGACTCCGACTCCGAGACTCTGACTCTGAGCCTCTGACTCTGAAATTCATTAAATAATAAAAAAAAAAATGCGTGGGGCTCCGCGCAATTTCTATGTCTAGCCAGGTACAGCTAAGCAGCTGGGGGCTGGAATCCGCAGCGCAGGGAGGCCCAAGCTTTCTGGGCACCCCCCGCTGCTAATTGCAGCCCGCAGCCGCCCCAGAAGATGGCGCGTTCATTGAAGCGCCATCCTCTGGTGCTGAACCCCGCTCTTCCAGCGGCCCTGGTGGCGGTGGCACGCTGGGTAATAAAGGGGTTAATACCAGCTTTGTTATACAAGCTGGTATTAAGCCCGAGATTCTTAATGTCAGGCCACGTTTGACCCAGCCACTAAGAATCTCCAATAAAGGGTTAAAAAAACACAACACAGAGAAAATGTTTTATTTGAAATAAAAAAAAAAAGCCATTAGGGACTCCATCTTTAATTAAAAAAATCCTCTTCCGTCCGACGCAGTCCAAAACGCGATGTCCTCTCTGCTACATCCCCTGTGTATAGATATAGATATGCACAGGGAATGAGCAGACTGAGAACAATCTCAGCACTGCTACATCATCTCTGTGCACAGACATTCATGTCTGTACACAGGGAATGAGCAGACTGAGAACAATCTCAGCTCTGCTACATCATCTCTGTGCACAGACATTCATGTCTGCACACAGGGAATGAGCAGACTGAGAACAATCTCAGCACTGCTACATCAGGCAGCAGACGGGCTCTAGGACCCTGGAGCTGCACAGAGAAGACAGCTGGACTCGGCTTGCAAAGAAACAGCAGTTACTTTGCGAGTCTCCCTGCTATCACTGGCACAGTAGCCAGTGATTACTCGCACGAGTCTAATGCAAACAATGGCAATCCTAGTTTTATCAGCGTTTCTGACAAAACTAGGATTGATATTGATTTGCATTGGACTCGTGCGAGTAATCACTGGGAAACTCGCCGAGTACCGAGTCCTGCGAGTCCCTTACTACTCGCCGAGTAACGAGTCCTAGCGAGTAGATTCGCCCATCCCTACTCCTTACGCCAACTCCACTCACCCTTCTTTTGGTGTTGTGTACCTGGTGTGACCTGTTTTTGCCTACTCTTCACCCTTTTGCATACTACTATTTACATTTTCATTTTTACAAGGGAGTTCTATTTACATTTTACTTTTGATTGCATTTTTTACACTTATTGTACTCAATCTCCGTACCTGGACGGGGCTTGCCCACGTGTGCCATGATTTGATCTACGCACTACGGGTGTGGCTATCTCAGGTGATGTGTCTGGAGAATGTGATGTGGATATGTCTGGTAAGCGTCTGCGTGGCCTCAAGGCCAGTTTACACACACCAACTTATCTGTCCAACTTCTGAACAACTTACTGGTTGCAGTGAAATCATGGACACATTGCTCCATTTTGTGGCTGTGTACAAATGGAACAATGTGTCCATGATTTCACTGCAACCAGTAAGTTGTTCAGAAATTGGACAGATAAGTTGGTGTGTGTAAAGTGGCCCTTAGTCTCACTACAGATTAGGAGAAAGAGGAGCACCACAAGGTTTTATTCAGATAAAAGGTGGGTGCTCACCATGTCATGGAACCAACACATGAAAACAGCAGAAACAGACATGACATATTTGAAAGTATGGGAGCACACCCGTGATACTACAAAATATGTACAAAACTTTATTAGAACAGTGTACAGACAAAAGGAAGTTAAAACCATTTAAAAAAAGAGAATTTTGTTTACGTACCGTAAATTCTTTTTTCTTTAATCATCAATGGGAGACCCAGACAATGGGGTTTAGGGCTCCGCCCTCCGGAGGTCACACTAGGTACTACAAGTTTGTAGACACCGCCTCCTCCGCTTATAAACCCCCACCGTAGGGAACATCCTCAGTTTAGTCCATAAGCTGCGAGGAGAAAAATGAACCACACCCGAAACATCGGGAAGAATACCGTGCACAGACGGTTTGAACAACCCGGAAAACACTGTCTCAACAGAGAACAGACCAAATGCAAACATGCAACGGAACGACTGGGTGGGTGCTGGGTCTCCCATTGATGATTAAAGAAAAAAGAATTTACGGTACGTAAACAAAATTCTCTTTTTTCTGGTCATCATAATGGGAGACCCAGACAATGGGGATGTCCTAAAGCAATACCCCAGGGCGGGAAGAGTTCCTCAACAAGACGAATAAGACACGGTCCCCCTTAAAGGTGGGCAACCGCCGCCTGGAGGACCCGCCTGCCCAAACTTGCGTCCGCAGAGGCATGGGCATGCACCATATAGTGCTTTGAGAAAGTGTGCAGGCTGGACCAGGTGGCCGCCTGACACACCTGTAGAGCAGATGCTCGATGTCGCAAGGCCCATGAGGCACCTACAGCTCTAGTAGAGTGTGCCTTCAAACCCACCGGGAGAGGCAAACCAGAAGACCGGTATGCCTCCTGAATGGGAGCCTTGATCCATCTGGCCAAGGTCGACTTCGAAGCCGCGGACCCCTTACAGCGACCCATCGTGAGGACAAATAAGGAATCCGAACTCCTAAAGGAGGCGGTCCTGGACACATAAATGCGTACAGCTCTCACGAGATCCAAAGTATGGAGGTCGCGCTCAACCTGATGAACGGGAGCGGGGCAAAATGATGGGAGAACAATCTCCTGGTTTAGGTGGAAAGTTGAAACCACCTTCGGCAAGAATTCAGGCCGCGGGCGCAACACCACCTTGTCTTGGTGAACCACCAGAAAAGGCGACTTGCACGAAAGTGCAGCCAATTCTGAGACCCTTCTCAGAGACGTAATTGCCACCAGAAAAACCACCTTCTGGGACAGACGAGAGAGAGAGATGTCTCTCAGTGGCTCAAACGGCGGTTTCTGCAGTGCCGCCAGGACCATGTTGAGGTCCCAAGGGTCCAGAGGTCGTCTGTAAGGTGGAACCACCCGAGACACCCCCTGCAGAAATTGACGAACCTTCGGGAGGAGCGCCAAGCGCCTGTCAAACAGCACTGAAAGTGCTGATACTTGACCTTTCAGAGAGCCAAGGGATAAACCCAACTCCAAACCCGACTGTAGAAAGGCCAACAATGTCGGGATGGACAGGGGCCACGGTGAGCGTCCACCAGAGGCACACCAGGAGAAAAAGATTTTCCACATTCTGTGGTATATCTTCCTGGAGACAGGTTTCCTTGCCCGATTCATCGTGGCAACCACCGTAGGAGAGAATCCCCTGGATGTCAGCAGCCAGGCCTCAAGAGCCATGCAGTCAATCTGAGGGCCCTGGAATTGAGGTGGAAGAATGGCCCTTGCGCGAGTAGATCTGCGCGTTCTGGAAGAGCCCACCGGTGTCCGCCTGACAGCTGCCAGAGGTCCGGGTACCAGGACCTCCGGGGCCAATCTGGAGCCACTAGAATGGCTACTCTGCATTCTGTCCTGATTTTCCACAGAACCCTGGGAATCAGAGCCAGAGGCGGGAACACATATGGCAGCTGGAAGCTGGACCAACTCAGGATCAGGGCATCCGCCCCCAGAGACTGAGGATCCCACGATCGTGCCATGTATTGGGGTACCTGATGATTCAGCCGTGAGGCCATCAGATCCACGTCCGGAGTGCCCCATTTGCTGCATATGTCCCGGAAGACGTCTGGATGCAGGGACCACTCTCCGGCGTCCATCCCCTGTCGGCTCAAGTAGTCGGCCTCCCAGTTCTCGACCCCTGGGATGTGAACTGCGGAGATCAGGCAGCCGTTTTCCTCCACCCAGGCTAGAATGCGGTGGACTTCGGCGAGGGCCTGAGCACTTCTGGTCCCTCCCTGATGATTTATGTAGGCGACGGCCGTCGCATTGTCGGACTGAACCCGAATGGGTTGTCCTGACAGGAATTTCTGAAACGCCAGGAGCGCCAGATAGACCGCCTTGATCTCCAGCACGTTGATCTGTAATGCCGACTCCGACTGGGTCCAGAGGCCTTGAGCCCTGTGGTGTAAGAACACCGCGCCCCAGCCCTTCAGACTGGCGTCGGTGGTCACCACTAACCATGACGGTTTTAGAAAGGACCGGCCCCGTGACAGATGATGTGGCTGGAGCCACCACTGTAGGGAGTCCCTGGTCGATTGTGACAGCGTCACCAGCCGATTCAGAGAAATCGTCCTTTTGTCCCATCGGCGAAGAATCTCCAACTGGAGAGGACGGAGGCGAAACTGTGCGAAAGGCACCGCCTCTATCGCCGCTACCATGCGTCCCACCAGCTTCATCAACCCCGTAGGGAAGATTGTGGTGACAGGAGAACATTCTGCACTCCTGATTGGATCGCAAGCTGTTTGGCTGGAGGTAGGGACACCAGGGCTGAGTCCGTGTGGAAGTCCATGCCCAGATATGTCAAAGACTGGGTCGGAACCAGGGTCGACTTTGGAATGTTGAGAAGCCACCCGAACTGTTCCAGAGACTTCATGGTCACCTCCAGGCTCACCCGACAAAGGTCTTCCGATGGCGCCCTGACCAGCAGGTCGTCCAAATAGGGAATGACGGCGTGTCCTTGCACATGCAGGAGAGCCATCATTGAGGCCATCACCTTTGTGAACACTCGCGGTGCCGAGGCTAGCCCGAATGGCAGTGCCACAAATTGGAAGTGTTCTTCCCCCACTGCGAATCTCAACCAGCGTTGATGAGCCGGTGCAATGGGCACGTGAAGGTAGGCGTCTCGGATATCTATGGACGCCAGGAAGTCTCCCTGTGACACAGCCGCGATCACGGAGCGCAGGGATTCCATACGAAACTTCCGAACCAACACGTGGCGGTTGAACAACTTGAGGTCCAGAACCGGACGAAAAGAGCCGTCCTTCTTCGGGACAATAAAGAGGTTGGAGTAAAAACCCCTGAACCTCTCTCCCGTGGGCACTGGGATCACCACTCCGTCTCTGCGGAGTCCCTCCAACACCAGATGAAAAGCCTGAGCTTTGTCTAGGGATGGAACAGACCGATGGAATCGTGTGTGGCGGCTGTGACGTCAGCTCTATCCTGTAGCCTTTTGAGACTACGTCTCGGACCCACTGGTCTTGAACGTGGAGAAGCCATCTGTCCTGGAAAAGAGACAGGCGGCCCCCCACCTGTGGGGAGACAGGATGAAGGAGCGAGTCATGCCGAAGCGGGTTTAGGGGTGGCAGCTGCAGCCCCTGCCGGCTTCTTTTGGCGACTTTTGTTGCGCCACTGAGTGGAGGGCTTGCCCCCACGGTCCGCGCGAGCTGACGCCGCTGATGACTGCGAGCTGGGGCGAAAGGACCACTGTTTTGGGTTCCTTTTCACGGTATACCGTGGCTTAGGCTTATTCTGCGGTATCTTAGACTCAGCAGAATCCTTTATCAGCTTGTCCAGCTCGGTGCCGAAGAGCCTGTCACCAGCAAACGGAAGATTTTGCAAAATCTTCTTAGACGTGGCATCTGAGTCCCAAAGACGCAGCCACAACAACCTGCGGATCGCTATAGCATTGGCCGAAGCCACAGCCGAGCGAGTGGCAGTTTCCAAAGTTGCCGTCCTGGCGTAATCCGCATAAGCCCTTGCCCTGTTGGTGAGTGCCAGGACCTCTGGGCTGGACCTAGCTAGATCAGAGATACCATCCAAGCAGGAGGTAATCGCCTGTAGGGTCCAGACCGCGGCAAAATTAGGGGCAAATGAAGACCCCACAGCCTCATAGGAAGACTTGGCGAGTTGCTCGACCTGTCTATCAGTAGCATCCTTCAATGAAGAGCTATCAGAGGCAGAAAACAAGGAGCGTGCAGCAATCCTAGTCATGGAAGCGTCCACCTTAGGGGACTGTGACCATTCCAGAAGCACCTCCTGAGGAAAGGGAAAGCGAAGGTCCTTAGGTTTACGGACATAACGCCGCCCAGGATGTAACCTGGGTGCTCTAATCACCCTTCCAAAATTAGTGTGGTCCATAAAGGACCCACTCGGTCTCGCCTCCGGCCGCAGCCATTGATAGACCTCCTTGGGGTGAACAGTCACCTCCTCAGGAGGAGAGACCAGACGTAATGTCTCATTGATGGAGGACACCAGATCCTCCACCCCATCTGGAGGTTCAGAGACAGACCCGAGAGTAGAACCCCCATCATCTTCCTCACCATCAGAGGAACGCTCCTCCTCAGAGAGAGCTTGGAGCTCTGGAGAGGCCTCACGAGCTCGCTTAGGGGGTCTCACAGAAGAAGTAAGAAGCACCCGGGGGTAACTGGGAGGAGTAGCTGGGTTTTCCAGCCTCCTATGAAGTGCCTCCAGGGATTGCGACATGGAGGACATCTGGGACAGCAGAGATTCATTTATCTTATTCTGCGCTTCCCATGTCCCTGGGATCACCCGAACCTCAGGGTACAGACCCGCAGATTCTGATCCAACAGTAACTGTCCGGGACTCTGGGCGTCCGCAATTATTGCAGGACCCCTCCACCAGTGAACCGTTGCATGTAGCGCAGGTAATGGTGCCATCTGCCGTCTTAGCAGCATGCTTCCTTACTGAGGACATCGCCACAGTAGGGGGAAATAAGCCAAGTTGTAATAAACAAACCGGAGATCCCGGTGGCTTACCGACCGCAGTAAGCGGTAGGAGGAAGCGGTGTTCGTGTGTGACCTCCGCGAGTTCCGGTCTCCCCTGGAAAGTGCAGACACACGCTGCAGCCAGATCCCAGCCGGGAAGTGAGGGAGAAGATGGCCGCCGACAGTAAAGTCATAGGCGTGGCCAGGAACACGCGGGAGAACACAAAACACGCCTATCGGTGATGTCACCGTAAGAGCTGCTTCCTCCTCCTCCAGGCAGCCTCAGTAATGGAGGTGCCAGAGCCCGCAGCGCGGGAAAAGAGTGTGTAACAATGCACATACACACACAGACTGCATGCACAAAACAAACATCAGCAGTCTACAGCCTCAGCCCCTGAGACACACAGGGCGGTCAGCCAGAGTGACCCCAGCACAGGGTACACCGACAGAACCGCGGACCCGAGGGTAACCGCGCGGTCTGAGTGTCATGACACCAAGTGACAGACACTACCCCCAGGCACACAGGAGACACACCAGGTGCCTCAGTGCCGGTCCGGTCTGTAAGCACCTTTAGGGAGGCCTCGGACGGGGGTACAGCACCAGTCCGGGGTGTAAGCACCATTTAGGGAGGCCTCGGACTGGGCTGGCTCCGTCCGGTCTGTAAGCACCATTTAGGGAGGCCTCGGACGGAGCGGAGCTGTGCAAGGCTCCAGGCTCCCCCTCTCCAGAGCCTCCATGGAGGGATGGAAAGGAAGGAGCTCGACAGCGTACCGGGAGAACAGCAAGTGTCCAGGCTAAAAAGCCCTCCGGTACCTCCACCAGCGTGTTCCACAAAGGGTGAGCGGGGAGACTGTCGCGGGTCCCGACCGGGACCATTTACCTTGTCTTCATACGCCATCACGTAAGCTGTGAGAATGCAGTGAAGTGCAAGCAAAGCGTGATCCTCCGAGCACACTAAGTTTAAAACTGAGGATGTTCCCTACGGTGGGGGTTTATAAGCGGAGGAGGCGGTGTCTACAAACTTGTAGTACCTAGTGTGACCTCCGGAGGTCTCCCATTATGATGACCAGAAAATTGGTAATTGGACCAGACAAGGGCACCATTATATATGACAAATGTCAGATCAAACAAGTTGATTGCAGCAATTTATATATCAGCATAGACAGTCAAAAATAAATCAGAACCCGGCGGGGCTCAGAGTTTAATGTATAGGAAACAGTAGGAGGTCACTCCTGGGTCAGGGGATCAAACAATCTGGAAGTGGAAGTGTGTCACTCCAGTTGGGAGTATAGTCTCTCTGCTTTACAAAAAATATGTCACCATCTATGAGGGTTCACAAAACCTCTTACAAGGATCTACCGCTATATAGCAAGAGAAACAAAACTCAAGGTTCAAACACCCTGTTAAATAATCACGTATATATAGAGTATAGTGTGAGTACACCCTGTTGTGGACCCCTCAGTAGGGTAACTATTAACAAGTAAACAATATTACCAGAGATTCATGGTGATACCGGGGTCTACAGTGTATACGCCTGTTAATGAGTGACCAACAAGTCCCTAATACAATCAGTATGAACTGTCAAATAAATCTGTGAGGCTGCAATTAACAACTGGCATCACTGGTATCTATCACTTCAATTTCCCCACACACAGCATATTGTCATTGCAATAGCCCTGATCACAGTATTTCACATTGCATATTATTGCACATCAAACTATCAGGGCTGTGCTTCCCTGCTACACATGAATGCCATAACAGTAGCTTTGCATTCAGTAAGCAACTGCTGTGTTCTGACCAGTTGGTCAGAAGGATAGGGGGAGAAGAGAATGAGAAGGAAGGAGATTACCAGGTCTGTGATGCTGGTGCCCGAGTGGGGAAAGGACCACACCGGTATCGCTGCCTCCTGTGCAGCTTCGTCATTCTCTTCTCCCCCTATCCTTCTGACCAACTGGTGAGAACACAGCAGTTGCAGGCCCTTAGTGTGCATGGCAAGTCGCCTCCCATACCTTGGGATTTATTAGCCTGCATCTGGGCTTGCTACACAAGTGTGGTCTGACTGCGTCCTGCAAGTGCAGTATTGGTTTTTGTCTATGGCATTGATGGTAAGTTTTTTGATGCTGCTTTTTCTAGTAGTTTTTGTATATTTTTGATAGTACTGATGAGCATGGGAATCCGTGTCGTGGATCATCAGCTTAAGTGTCTTGGCCAACACATGAACCAATATGCCATTTATAAAGGTTTTTTGTTTATCATACAGAGAACTTTTCTGCACTTTTTTATTTATTTCAGGGTGTAGTTGGGCCCCTAGGGGCGCCATTCATCTAGTGGTGCAGAAACATTGTACTGTGCAGCCCATGGCTCAGGCAGCAGAGCTTGGGTAGCTTTCAGACACTCTGCACCATATGTATAAGTGTGAATGGTGCCCTATGCAGGCCCTTAGTGTGCATGGCAAGTCGCCTCCCATACCTTGGTTGAGGGGATTTATTGGCCTGCATCTGGGCTTGCTACACAAGTGTGGTCTGACTGCGTCCTGCAAGTGCAGTATTGGCTTTTGTCTATGGCATTGATGGCAAGTTTTTTGATGCTGCTTTTTCTAGTAGTTTTTGTATATTTTTGATAGTACTGATGAGCATGGGAATCCGTGTCGTGGATCATCAGCTTAAGTGTCTTGGCCAACACATGAACCAATATCCCATTTATAAAGGTTTTTTCTTTATCATACAGATATGGTTTTTGTCTATGGCATTGATGGTAAGTTTTTTGATGGTGCTTTTACTAATAGTTTTTGTATACCCCCCTGGCTGTCAAGAGTGTAGGCCTGTGCACTGAGCTGATGAGCTCCACTACCGCCAGATAGTCCTGCTGTCTTAGACCTATAGCTGCTCGACACTAAATCATCATTTCACTCATTGGAGGTATTACAATAGGAAGCGGGTCTGTACAGTACCAATTTCACCACCTGTAAGTTTTACCTGTTGCTGGTGCAGAAGGGCTGTTATCTCTCTTTGAAGAACCTTCTTCTGCCCAGGTTTGGCAGTGTCCACAATTTGTTGAAGCAAGAACAACAGCACATCCATGCAATTGCTAACAACATTTGTACCGGGAATAATGTATGGCTCCCGGTTATTGGGATTTTCTTCTACTGCAATAATCTGCTGGCCTTGTAACTCCACCCTCCCCACTTTTATGGGTAATTCTCTAACCCCCACTATAGTAAGTGGTTCACCATTAGAGGCATAAATATCAAGGTTCATATCAGGTGGCTTAAGTTCATTACATGAGCAGAATTGCTTATAAAGGATATCAGGGATAGTGGTCACTTGGTCTGGATATCATCCCCCGGCTTTTGATAACAATGATAGAAGCGCATTTTTATGTCAGCCTCATTATAGTCCTCAAAAGCAACTTTTAATTTATCAAAGATTATAGCAACTGATTCCCATTCAGCAGTGGACCAGTATTCACCCTCCCTTTCTACTGCAACGGTTAACTGTCCCAATACAACAGCTGCGCGCTGCTGCCTAGTCATTGCATACACGTGCAAGACACTGCAGATTTTTCTTTTGAAGGTGGACAAGGTATCAGGGCGGCCATCATACTGGGGTAACCACTTAGCAGCCGGGATATCAGCAAGATCGGGGCTACGGCACCCGGTGGGTCGGCGGCTTTACCGGTTGCAGCTATGGTCGCTTCACGGTGATTGTCGGGGTCAGCACATGGGCCTTCATCGACGCTGGACGAGGCGGACATTTTTGGGGCCCCCCTAGTGAATCACGGCCTGTCTTTAAACAGTTAAACAGTTTTTGAACCCCGTAGGCAGGGGGTTAAGCATTTGTGAATTTCCGGATTAGGCCACTGTGCTTTGGAAGTATTCGTCAGAGCGAGGGGCGGGGTTTGGTTTTCGCGCTCTGCGAGCCGTTACGCCCCCTTCCTTCCCGCTCTGCGGCGAAGTAATGGAGGTTCAGTTTAACAGTCACAAATTAGTCTTAAACACGGCAAACAGTACCTGGTACCATCAGGTACAGAATCCTGTTCGTGACACGCCAGAAATTGACTAGCCCAGGGTATGGGGACTCGGGTATCTGGGCCCTCTGCTGCAGTAGGGATGTCACTGGTGGCCTGCCCAGACCCGTTGCCCTGGTGGTGTCACGCTTGGGAGGTAAGGGAATCAAGTAACAGGTAGGTGAATTGGGCAAAAGGGGGTCAAGAGAGCGTAATATGACCCTGATGCAGGGGTCCCTGGCTCGCCCTGATCTCGGAGGTACCTCTGATGGTGAGGAGTTCCGAGCCGCCACCCTGTACCCTAAAACTTCTGATTAGCCTTAGGCTGAGGGCCCCTACCTCCACCCACAGGTCAGTTATCACAGCTTCTCCCAAGGAAAGACTTTAGCCCAGCAGCTAAGCATCAGCACAGCACATCACCAAGACCTAGAGCACATAGCTATCAGCAACACCTGACAGGAGAGGGAAGGCTATGTAACCCCTTCCCGACCCGTGACACAGCATATGCGCCATGGAAACAGGTGCGTTCCGACATATGACGCATATGCTGTGTCATGGTGTAATTGCGCTCCTGCAGTTCGAGTGAGAGGTGTCACTGACCTGTCACTCGAGCTGCAGGTTTAAAAGGACTTGTACTAAAGCCCAGTGGGGGTGTTTTTCCCCCCCCCTCCCGTGGCAAGGACCGCTCCGATTGGTAGTTTCACTTTCACTAAAAGTGAAACTGCAAATTGGAGTGATTGTAATGAAACTTGGTGAGACATTACAATTCAGTGGCCTGATGCTGCCCCTGTTCTCATCCCCCTGCCCCTGTGCTCTCCCCCAGCCACCCATCTCATCCTCCTGCCCCCGATCTCACCCCCCTGCCCCCTGATCTCATGCCCCTGCTCTCTTCCCCTGCCCCCCGATCTCATGCCCCTGCTCTCCTCCTGCCCCCCGATCTCATCCCCCTGCTCCTGCTCTGCCTCCCGATGTCACCGCCCTGTTCTCTCCCCCTGCCCTCCGCCTCTGCCTGCTTGCCGCTGCCTTCCGCTCACCGCCGGTTCTCCTGGGCTCCTCAGGTCCGGCTCCTCCCATGGCGGTGCGGGCTCCTTCGGTCCGGCTCCTTCCGTCCTGGTGCGGCTCCTCCGGTCCTCCCGCTGTCTTCTGGTCTTCTGTGCCCCGCCGCTGGTTCCTCCTCCTATGCAGCCTCATCTCTGCTGCATGGAGAGGAGGGTGCAGAGGAGCGGTGGGATACAGAGCCAGGGCACAGGGACAGGTCTGGCACAGTGATGTTATGTGATCACTATGCCCTGGCACAGTGATCACACAGTGGTTCACTGTGCCTGGGCTATGAGATCCCTTTCTGCAGCTCGATCACCATGCAGGGGGATTAGGCGGCAGAGTAGCAATCTGACAGCCCGGGCACAGTCACCCACTATGCGGATCACTGCGCCCGGGCTGTCAAACCGCTTTCTGCAGCTCGATCCCCTTGCAGGGGGATCGGGCGGCAGAGTAGCGATCTGACAGCCTGGGCACAGTGAACCACTATGTGGATCACTGCACCCGGGCTGTCAAACCGCTTTCTGCAGCTCGACCCCCACACAGGGGGATCGAGCTGCAGAAAGCGGTTTGAGAGCCCAGGCGCAGTGATCCACATAGTGGATCACTGCACCCGGGCTGTCATATCACTTCAATGTAACGTCGGGTCACCTGACCCAAGCCTCAGAGATCATCTGTTCTTTGAGACTTGGGTTTGGCAGTGATACTGCACTGTATGGCAATGATCTGCCATACAGTGCATCATTACTGTGACACCAGAGACTGCAACAAGAGGACACTTGATCCCTTGCTGCAGTCTCTGGAGGAGCAGAAGTGATCGAGCATTGTGGGACCTCCGGGACTAACATTGGCCCGACATTATGAATCTCGGGCTTAGTGCCAGCCACCAATAAAAAGCTGGCATTAACCCCTTTATTACCCAGTTTGCCACCGGCACCAGGGCAACTAGAAGAGCCTGGGTACAGCGTCAGAAAATGGCGTTTCAATGAATGCGCCATTTTCTGGGGTGACTGCGGGCTGCAATTCGCAGCATGTGGGGCCCAGAACGCTTGGGCCTCTCCATGCTGAGGATTCCAGCCCCCACCTGCCTAGATGTATCTGGCCAGGCCAAAAATATGGTGGAGCCCCATGTCATTTTTTTTCTAGAATTAGTTGTAGGTTGGTGGCAATCCGTAGCTGACAAGTTGTACCTGGTTGGACCAAAAATATGGCGGAGCTCCACATCATTTTATTTTTCTAAAATCAGTTCTAGAAGTAAAAAAAAGGCTTTCGCTGTATTTTTGGTTGCCAGCCAGGTACAACTTGGCAGCTGGGGTGCTGGAATCCTAAGTATGGAGAGACCCAAACATGGGCCCCCACGCTGCAAAGTGCTACCCACAGCCACCCCAGGAAATAGCGCATTCATTAGGGGCGCCATTTTATGGTGCTGTACCCCAACTCTATCAGTTGCCCTTGTGCTGGTGGCACACGGGTTCTGCATACCAGACATGGTGTTCGCTAACAATTTCAATGGAAAATTAGCTCCAATTGTTAGCGGAAACCATGTCGCGCATGGAGAGCCCCTCCCTGTGTGCCTGAACATTGGAGCTCCCCCACAAGTGATAGAGAAGTCACAAGTGAAAAAGAAAAATTGTGTTAAAAAAAAGTACTTTTTCCTTATTACAGATCAATTTGTGAAGCACCTGGGAGTTCAAAGTGCTCACTATCATCTAGATATGTTTCTTCGGGGGTCTAGTTTCCAAAATGGGGTCACTTGTGGGGGAGTTCCAATGTTTAGGCACGCATGGGCTCTCCATACGCGACATGGTGTCCGCTAATAATTCCAATTGTTAGCTGACACCATGTTGGGTATGGAGAGCCCCTGTGTGCCTAAACATTGGAGCTCCTCCACAAGTGACCCTATTTTGGAAACTAGACCCCCCAAGGAATTTATCTAGATGCATAGTGAGCACTTTTAACCCCTACGTGCTTCACAAATTGATCCGTAAAAATGAAAAAGTACTTTTTCATTTTTACAGATCAATTTGTGAAGCACTTGGGGATTCAAAGTGCTCACTATGCATCTAGATAAGTTCCTTGGTGGGGTCTAGTTTCCATAATGGGGTCACGTGTGGGGGAGCTCCAATGTTTAGGTACTCAGGGCCTCTCCAAATGCGACATGGTGTCCGCTAACAATTTGAATGCAAAAATTTGCTCAAATTGTTTGCGGACACCATGTCGCGTTTGCAGAGCCCCTGTGTGCCTAAACATTGGAGCTCCCCCACAACTGACCCCATTTTGGAAACTAGACCCACCAGGGCACTTATCTAGATGGGGGGTGAGCATTTTGAACCCCCAGGTGCTTCACAAATCCATAAAAATGAAAAAAGAACATTTTTGTGGAAAAAAAAGTTTTTCATTTTTACGGATCAATTTGTGAAGCACCTGGGGGTTCAAAGTGCTCACTATGCATCTAGATAAGTTCCTTGGGGGATTTAGTTTCCAAAATGGGGTCACTTGTGGGGGAACTCCAATGTGTAGGCACACAGGGGCTCTCCAAACGCGACATGGTGTCCGCTAACAAATTGAATGGAAAATTAGCTCAACCATGTCGCGTTTGGAGAGCCTCTGTGTGCCGAAACATTGGAGTTCTCCCACAAGTGACCCCATTTTGGAAACTAGACCCCCCAAGGAACTTATTTAGATGGGTGGTGAGCACTTTCAACCCCCAGATGTTTCACAAATTGATCCATAATAATGAAAAAGTACTTTTTTTTCACAAAAAGTTTTTTAGCCTAATTTTTTTCTTTTTCACATGGGCAACAGGATAAAATGCATCGTAACTTTTGTTGGGCAATTTCTCCTGAGTACACCGATACCTCATATGTGGTCATAAACCACTGTTTGGGCGCATGGCAGGGCTCAGAAGTGAAGAAGCGCCATTTCATTTTTTGAATGGAAAATTAGCTCCAAAAGTCAAATTGCGCTCCTTCCCATGGGGAACCCTGCCGTGCGCCCAAACAGTGGTTTATGAGCACATATGAGGTATCGGTGTACTCAGGAGAAATTGCCCAACAAATTTTAGGATCCA
The DNA here is from genome assembly GCA_033576535.1 of Allobates femoralis. Classification (NCBI taxonomy): domain Eukaryota; kingdom Metazoa; phylum Chordata; class Amphibia; order Anura; family Aromobatidae; genus Allobates; species Allobates femoralis. The sequence continues at coordinate 55,432,510 of JARQOC010000003.1, read as the reverse complement.
TTTTATCCTGTTGCCCATGTGACAATGAAAGAATTCATGCTAAAAGAACAATTTTGTTAGAAAAATTAAAATGTCAATTTTTTCCTTCCATGTTGCTTTAGTTCCTGTAAAGCACCTGAGGGGTTAATAATCTTCTTGAATGTAGTTTTGAGTAGCTTGAGGGGTGCAGTTTTTGGAATGATGTCACTTTTGGGTGTTTTCTGTCATGTGCACCCCTCAAAGAGACTTCAAATGTGATGTGGTCACTAAAAAAATGGTTTTGTAAATTTTGCTGGAAAAATGAAAAATTGCTGATGAACTTTGAACCCTTATAACTTCCTACCGGAATTTTTTTTTCCCAAATTGTGCTGATGTGAAGTAGACATGTGGGAAATGTTATTTATTAACTATTTTGTGTCACATAACTCTCTTATTTAGCAGAATAAAAATTCAAAATGTGAAAATTGTGCCATTTTCAAAATTTTGGTCAATTTTTTCATTTTTTCACAAATAAACGCAAAAATTCTCGACCTAAATTTAATACTAACAGGAAGCCCAATATGTTGTGATAAAACAGTCTCAGAATCGCTAGGATCCGTTGAAGCTTTCCAGAGTTATTACCTCATAAAGTGACACTGGTCAGAAATAACAAAATGACAAAAATGTCAAGGTCTTTAGGTTCAAAATAGGCTGGGTCCTGAAAGGGTTAAAGCCAGGGGGAGGGGATTCCAGGTGACTCACACATTAACTCCTGAACCAGCAATTGAACATAATAATGACTGCAGTTCTGGAGCACACCACAGGAGGCAAGGACCTTCACAACCATCAACCAAGCAGCTCTTAAAGACAAACCACATACACAGCAGCATCAAACAATGTCAGCGCCATCTAAGCCCATGACAGGTGGTCAACTAAAAAGGGGTAATTGGAATGGGAATGAAAGTTTATAAGTTTATCGTGACGTCACCTGTGGTATCTGGTGACTGCACCAGTGCTGCATGGGGCCGCCAGGGGTGATGGATGGGCAGCTAGGTGTTGAAGCTCTCCACAGGCGGAGCTGGATCCCAGGGGTATTTGGTGTTGATGATGAGGGACGGAGCAGGGATTTGGCTGGGCTGTTGGATAACGGAACAATCTCTGTAGATGGCAGGGGGCGGGGAAAGAACCGACACACACACCACTGGCTGTTTCTTTAACTTTTACTGGTGTACTTGCAAGTAAACGTCCAGGGCACTGCCGGGTGTTCAGAATGCACTTTTGGGTCTCCACAGCGAGTGGGTATATGGACTCCTTGTCTCTTTCCCCGTGTGTGTGAAGCCCCTGCCCCGTGTGAAACTTGGCTGGCCTCCTCTGCTCTCTTGCAACCTGTGATGTCGTCGGGACACCCTCTATAAACTACCGCTGTTCCTCTGTCTGCGGTGCCTGGCTCCCTGGTGAGTGACTGCGCAGATGCCCGGGAGACTGAAGTCTCCACGGTTGACTGGTATTCTCTACTGGGCCAGGTGCTCTCCAGTAGACTCGGACTCCGGTGTCCAGTGTGCTGTTTGGGTGAACCTAATGCTGGCTCCTTGGTTCCCACTCTTTTCTTTCCTTTCTCCTCGCCTTCTGACCCCACTCTTGGGCCCTGCAGGACTACTCAGAGGCTGTTCATGATCACTGGCTTGGGCCTAACACAGCACCAGCCACCAGTACGTCAGCTCTTGTAGCATCTGCACACTCTAGCTAACTCCACCCCCAGCACCAGTATGCATAGGGGATCTTGCCTATAGGCAGCAAGTTGAGCTCCCCCTACTGTGCTGGGGTGGAAGGTGTTGTTTGTATCTGTGTACCCACTGTGGAAACCAGGGGTGAACTAAACCTCCCCGACGCCCGAGGCGGAGACCGGGGGTGGGGGAGCTGGGGTGCCAGCAGTCCAGCGGCGGGATTGAAGAGCGGGGGGAAGGTGCTAGCAGTCCGGCGGCGGGATTGAAGAGCGCCTCCTTGCCGCCTGAGCAGAAGGCTCAACTTGTCCAATGGATGCTGCGGCCCTGGTGGAAACCCATCTGTGCTGTAGGTGAGTCTGTGGTTACCTGTGTGAGCAGGACGCCACACTCCACTGCTGGAATTGCACTCCTGCCTACCTACTGAGCCATGGGAGCCATCTCAAGTGGTATGTATCCAGCTACTGCCCATTATAACAGAGACCCTAGGGTACGAGAGAAGTTTTAAGTGAAGACAGGGTACCTTCAGATTTAAGGTCACCTTGCCGTGATTGAAGGGCAGGCATATATTGGCCAATGCATGCGCTAAGAACCTTAAGATAAAAAATAAAAATTTCCATCTGAGTTTTTTGAAAAAACATTTTAGTTTTTATTTATATACTAATAACATCCAGGAACATCATTGTTTGCATGTGATCGGCATTGCCAGTGTGCTGCTATTAGATAGATAGATAGAGAGATAGATAGAGAGATAGATAGATAGAAAGATAAGGGGCTGTCACACGCTACAATTTTGTGAACGGTGTCAACCACAATCTCAGGGGTGGCGCGCACATGGACATCGTTAGTGAGGTGTCACACATCTAGATATCGTTCACAAAGCAGTAACGATGTTACGCGCAGGTATCATTCGCACAACCCAGTGAACGATGCTTGTCAATGTTGTGAATAGGCAAAATCGTTAAGGAGATCGTTATCGTCGTGTCACACAGAATGATGCAGCAGATTGTATGATCGACATCGTCTGATGTGGGGTCCGGATCTCAAATCTGCGATGAACGATCAGACCACTTATCGCTTGTAAGATCGTCACACGCAACGACGTCGTTAGAGCAACAGAAAAGCCCTGACGTTTCAGCGATATCGTTACTGATATCTTAGGGGGCCGTTACACGCTACGATGTCTGTAAAAATATCGCAGAAACGTCAGGGGTTTTCAATCGCTCTAACGACGTTGTTGCGTGTGACACGTCGATCTTACAAGCGATAAGTGATCTGATTGTTCATCGCAGGTATGAGATCCGGACCCCACATCAGACGATGTCGATTATGCAATCTGCTTGCATCGTTCTGTGTGACAACGCGATAATGATCTCCTTTTTGATTTCGCCTATTCACAACATTGACAAGCATCGTTCGCTGGTTGTGACTCACCCAGGGCAGGGTACTCAGATCTCAGGCTCAATCTGGAGGTCATGGGTGGCTGCCTGAGGCTGTGGCCCTGGTGGTCAATGAATAAGGGAAAAATAAATAAGATAAAGTTTGTTTGTGACGCCACCTGCAGTACCTGGTGAGATGTCACCAGCGCCGCCACAGTCCTCCGGAAGTCGGTGATATTGCGGCTTAGATGGTCTAGTCCTCCGCAGGCAGGACTGGACCTCCGGGGCAGGAAATCTGTTGAAGGAATGAGTTCATGCAAAGAAAGATGTAGCAGAGTCAAAAGTCACTTCACCGGGTACTTTACTGGAACTTAGCAGAGTCATTACAGTCCTCAGTGCAGTTAGGTTTTACAATAAGTGGCTACGGGTGGCTGCAGGCGGATCTCTGGTAGATAGATGGAACTCCCTTTATGTGCCTTTCTTGTTCCTTTCGTTCCTCACTTCCCAGTAGCTGTATGAAGCCTGACCTCATGTAGAGTAAGTCTGACCTCCTGCTGTCTCTCCTTTTGCTTCCTTATCTCCCGTCGGGTAACCTTCTATTGATCACTGCAGCGCCCAGGACTCTGTGGCTCCTGCACAGCGGCTTGCCAGCGGTGTCTCCAGACTGCCTAGACCAGCCCTAGTTCCCCCTGGGGGTGATACCCTCCGGGTTCCCTCCCTCTGCCTGATCTAATGTGGGATGTGGGTTTAGGGTTCCGCCTACCATCCATCAATCTACTTTGCAGCTGGGGTGACTACACCTCTTTTACGGGTGCAGTACCCATCTGTGGCACCTACATAGTGGGGTGCCACAGTTGTGTGAACGATACCTGCACGCAACATCGTTGCTGCGTCCTGAACGATATCTATACATGTCACACCTCACTAACGATGTTGTCCAGGCGCGCACACCCCTGAGATCGTTATTGAGTCCGCTCACAAAATCGTAGCGTGTAACGGCCCCCTTAGTGTGTGTCGGCCCAGATAGATAGATAGATACATACATACAGAGATAGATAAATTATTATTATTCATTTATATAGCACCATTAGGTTCCATGGTACTTTTCATGTGTAAGGGCAGATGAGGACAAGAACGTAGAATGACGACAATCATATCATACAGATACAGTAGGGCAGATGACCTTGTCCACAAGGGCTCACAGTCTATAAGGGATGGGTGGGGAGACAATAGGAGGGGGAAAGGTGAGGGTAAGATAGTGTGGCAGATTAGGTCTCAGTGTGGGTTGTAGGCTTGAAGGAAGAGGTGGGTTTTCAGGTTTTTCTTGAAGGTTCCCAGGGTGGGAGTGCCTGATGTGGTGGAGGAGAGAGTTCCAGAGTATGACGGATGCACGAGAGAAATCTTGTATGCGGTTGTGGGAGAAGGAGATGCGAGGGGAGGAGAGGAGAGAAGGAGCTCTAGGGAGGAGCGCAGATTGCATGAGGGTAGGTATTGGGAGACCAGGTCGGAGATGTATGAAGGGGACATGTTGTGTATGGCCTTATATGTCATGGTTAGGGTTTTAAACCAGGATCTCTGGGAAGTGGGGAGCCGGTGAAGAGCTTGGCAGAGGGGGGAGACAGGGGAGTAGCGTGGAGACAGGTGGATTAGTCGGGCAGCAGAGTTGAGGATGGTTTGGAGAGGTGCGAGGGAGGTAGTAGGGAGGCTGGTGAGCATGAGGTTACAGTAATCAAGGCGGGCGATGATGAGAGTGTGGACGACTGTTCTGGCAGTGTCGTGGTCAAGAAAAGAGCGGATTCGGGTAATTTTTTGAGCTGGAGTCAGCAGGCGGGTGGCGAGGGCTTGGATGTGGGGCTTGAAGTAGAGGGAAGAATCGAGGATTACCCCGAGGCATTTGGTGTGGGGGACGGGTGAGAGTGAGCAGTCTTTAACAGTGATGGATAGGTCAGGTAGGGGGAGAGCAACTTGTGGGGAAGATGATGAACTCAGTTTTGTCCATATTCAGGTTTAGGAAGTGATCAGAGAAGAAGGATGAGATGGTGGACAGGTATTGTGGAATTTTGGATAGTAGGGAGGTGATGTCGATGCCTGACAGGTAGAGCTGGGTGTCATCGGCGTAGAGGTCCTATTGAAGGCCATGGGACTCAATGAGTTGGGCTAGACCAAGGGTGTAAAAGGAGAAGCGCAGTGGTCCCAAACCGAGATTTGGGTAACTCCAACAGATAGGGGGTAGGGTGAGGAGGAGATGTGGGAATGGGTGATGCTTAAGGTCCGGTCCATTAGGTAAGAGAAGATCCAGGAGAGGGCTAGATCAGTGATGCCAAGACATTCGAGAATTTGAAGTAGGAGGGAATGGTCAACAGTGTCAAAAGTGGCAGAAAGCTCGAGAAGAAGGAGGAAGGAGTAGTGTCGCTTGCTCTTGGCGGTCAGTAGGTTATTGATGACTTTGGTAAGGGCTGTTTCGGTGGAGTGGTGGGGTCGGACAACAGATTATAGGTGGTCAAAGAGGGAGCATGAGGAGAGGTGGGAGGACAGTTCGGAATAGATGTGATGTTCAAGTAATTTTGAGGCGAAGTGGAGAAGAGATATGGGGCGATAGTTGGAGACTGTTGCAGGGTCGAGGGAAGGTTTTTTGAGGAGGGGTGTGATTAGGGAATGTTTGAAGGATGAGGGGAAGATACCGGTGGTAAGTGATATGTTAAAGAGATGGGATAGGGCAGGGATGAAGACTGTGGTGAGGTTAGGGATGAGGTGGGAGGGGAGTGGGTCAAGGGTGCAGGTGGTGAGGTGTGATCGTGTTAGAAGGGAGGAGAGGTGATCTTCTGTCATGGGGAGAAACTTCTTTTGGATGAGGGGGTTTGGGTGATTGAGGGGGAGGGCCAGGGGGACAGTGGATCGAAGCTTTCTCTGATTTTGTCAATCTTCTGTTTGAAAAAAGTGGCGAAGTCATCGATGGAGATGAGGGGAGAGGGAGGAGGTGCAGGGGGATTAAGTAGAGAGTTAAAAGTTTTGAATAGTTGCTTGGGGTTGTGGGACAAGGTGGTTATTAGAGAAGAGAAGAAGGCTTGTTTTGCAGCGGTCAGTGCAGTCTTAAATTCGTTGAGGGACTGTTTGTACAAGGCAAAGTGTGATGAGGATTGGGATTTCTTCCATCTTCACTCAGCCTCCCTGGACGTCCGTCAAAGTTACTAGTAAGGGTGGTGAGCCAGGGTTGTTTTTGTGCGTGGGTTTTGTTATATGAGAGGGGGGTGGCCTGGACGAGGGCTGTGGTGAGAATGGTATTGTAGAGGGTGGCAGCAGCATTAGCGTCGTGAGAGGAAGACAAGTCAGAGAGAGAGAGCAGGGACTCGGAGAGTGAGCAGAAGTCAATGAGTTTGAGGCTTCTGTGGGGGTGAAGGAGTTTGTGGAGAGGGAGGAGTGTGGTAGGAGGGGAGAGGGTCAGCAGGTTATGGTCAGATAGGGGAAGGGGTGAGTTTGTGAGGTCGGTGAGGGAAAAGAGGTGGGTGAAGACAAGGTCTAGCGTGTGGCCATCGTGGGTGGGGGAGGATGACCATTGGGAGAGGCCAAAAGTGGTGGGTAGTGATAGAAGTCTAGAGTCAACAGTTGTGGGGGGTGTCAATGGGGATGTTGAAGTTGCCCTTGATGATGGTGAGGATGTCGGAGGAGAGGAGGTGGAGAGGCCAGGTGGTGAAGTGGTAATAAAATATTGCGGAGGATCCTGGGGGGCGGTAGATGACAACCAGTTGGAGGTTGTAGGGGGAGAAGATGCAGACAGAGTGTGCCTTGAAGGAGTGGAGGGAGTCAGAGGGGGCGATGTAATTGGCATGAAGGAGCAGCTGTTGGACAGGAATAGGCCAACACCTCCGCCGTGGTTGTTGCTTGGGTGGGGGGACAGGGGAAGAGAGTCCGCCATAGGAAAGGGCTGCGGAGGAGGTTGTGTCGGAGGGGGTGAGCCATGTATCGGTGATGCCAAAGAAAGAGAGTTTGTTGGAGATGAAGAGATTATGGATGAATGAGAGTTTATTGCACACCGAGCGGGTGTTCCAGAGTGCATTGGAGAAGGGGATTGGGGAACGGGGGCTAGTGGAATGGGTGTAAGGTTGCGGGGGTTGCGGGTATTTGAATTGAGGAGTGGGTGTGGGGTAGAAGTGACTGTGGTGGGGGAGACCAGGATTAGGGGAAATGTTGCCAGCAAGTAGGAGGAGCAGGGAGAGGGTTAGGAGGTGAGGGCAGGAGAGTTTATGTGCCAGTCAGTGTGTTTAGAGACAAAGGATTGAGTGTGGAGCAAAAGTTCAGTGGAATGGGTGAGATGGCTAGGTAGGATGGAGGGAGAGAGTGTTATTTTGTTATCGGGGGAGGGATGGGGGGATACTAGGAAGTGAAGTAGGATGGGTATGAAGAGAAGGGGGAACATTGTATACAGGTGATAGGGATGTAGCATGCAGTGGGGATGAGAGGTGGGGGCGGGAGCAGGCGTGGAATAGATATAGGAGGTTGAGCAAGCGTGTTGGAGTCACGTCAGGACAAGGCTAAGTACGCAGCACCAAGTCAGGGTGGTGCCCAGCACGTGGGGATGAGAATGTGCAGATGGAGGAGGTGCAGCCGGGGAGCAGGCATAGCGAGGGGTCAGGTGCAATGGGGAGGGGGGGTGTGTGCACTGATGACAGAGGAGGAGGTGCAGCTGGGGGATGAGATGGAGGCAGGGGTCATGAGCAACAGGGGAACAGGTGCAGCAGGAAGGGTGTGCAAAGCGGATGAAGTCAAACCAAGTCAAGACAAATGTAAAGCATGTAGGGATGGGGTGAAGCCGGGGTATAGATGCAACCAGTGGACGGATGCAGCGGGGATGTGCAGTGCAGAGGAAGTCTAACAAAGTCAAACAGATGCACAGTACATGGGGATGGGATGCAGCAGGGTGATGACATTCAGCCAAGGTTCAGTTGCAGATGGATGCAAATAGAGTCCACATGAATGCAAAGCACATAGGGATGAGATGAAGCAGGGTGATAAGGTGCAGCCCGGGTTCAGTTGCAGATGGAGTCATACAGAGTCCAGATCAATGCAAAGCACGTGAGGATGGGATGCTGCAGGGTTCAGAGGCAGCGGGGCATGTGCAATGTGAATGGAGATATACGCAGTCCAGACAGCACAGAGCGGTAGGGGATGAGATGCAGCTGGGGGGTCAGGTGCAGCCAGAGGTCAGATGTGGCGGGAGAATGTGCAGTAGTGGAGGGTCACGCGGTAAGCAGGCTGATGGTGGGTGTTGGCTAGGCCGGTGATGGCGCGTTGCAGGCTCGCCGGCCTGATTTGCTTGAAGTCTTCGGGTCGTGCATACATAGATGGATACATAGATAGATATGGATAAGTAGATAAATCTATAGACACATAGATAGATACATACATACAGTGTGGCCAAAAGTACTGACACCCCTGCAATTCTGTCAGATAATACTCAGTTTCTTCCTGAAAATGATTGCAATCACAAATTCTTTGGTATTATTTTCATTTAATTTGTCTTCAATGAAAAAACACAAAAGAGAATGAAGCAAAAAGCAAAACATTGATCATTCCACACAAAACTCCAAAAATGGGCCAGACAAAAGTATTGGCAACCTCAACCTAATACTTGGTTGCACAACCTTTAGCCAAAATAACTGCGATCAACCGCTTCCGGTAACCATCAATGAGTTTCTTACAATGCTCTGCTGGAATTTTAGACCATTCTTCTTTGGCAAACTGCTCCAGGTCCTTGATATTTGAAGGGTGCCTTCTCCAAACTGCCATTTTTAGATCTCTCCACAGGTGTTCTATGGGATTCAGGTCTGGACTCATTGCTGGCCACGTTAGAAGTCTCCAGTGCTTTCTCTCAAACCATTTTCTAGTGCTTTTTGAAGTGTGTTTTGGGTCATTGTCCTGCTGGAAGACCCATGACCTCTGAGGGAGACCCAGCTTTCTCACACTGGGCCCTACATTATGCTGCAAAATTTGTTGGTAGTCTTCAGACTTCATAATGCCATGCACACGGTCAAGCAGTCCAGTGCTAGAGGCAGCAAAGCAACCCAAAACATCAGGGAACCTCCGCCATGTTTGACTGTAGGGACCGTGTTCTTTTCTTTGAATGCCTCTTTTTTTATCCTGTAAACTCTATGTTGATGCCTTTGCCCAAAAAGAGAGAACATTCTTACAAAACGTTTTAGGCTTTCTCAGGTAAGTTTTGGCAAACTCCAGCGTGGCTTTTTTATGTCTCGGGGTAAGAAGTGGGGTCTTCCTGGGTCTCCTACCATACAGTCCCTTTTCATTCAGACGCCGACGGATAGTACGGGTTGACACTGCTGTACCCTCGGACTGCAGGGCAGCTTGAACTTGTTTGGATGTTAGTCAAGGTTCTTTATCCACCATCCGCACAATCTTGCGTTGAAATCTCTCGTCAATTTTTCTTTTCCGTCCACATCTAGGGAGATTAGCCACAGTGCCATGGGCTTTAAACTTCTTGATGACACTGCGCACGGTAGACACAGGAATATTCAGGT
>JARQOC010000003.1:55397922-55417922 GCA_033576535.1 Allobates femoralis | reverse complement strand
TGGTTGCAGGAAGGTAATACCTTTGGATGCTCGGGTCTCTGGAAGGCAGTTAGGATGCTGCTGCCTATTATCTGCAGAGAGTCCTCCTAGAAATTCTTTTTTTGTCCTTTAAAGAGGACCTGTCATCCCCTGCTGCATGGCAATCTAAATGCAGCAATAAATGCAGCATGTCTGCTGCATTCAGGGAAGGTGTCCTCCATGTGTCTGTGTGCTGTGTACCCCGAGATATAGGCTTACAAAAACTCACACTTAGAAGCCATGGAGGAAGTCCCTGTGGCTGGAGTGAGCTTGATTGACTGGGGCCATTCCCTCCCCCTCTGCCTGTCTGTGCCACCTCCTGCTTTGCTGTTTATGCTTTGTTCAGACACCAGGGCAGGAATCTGGAGCTGACCTCAGGACAAATGATTTGCATCTGCTCCGAGTGACAGAGAGGAGGAGGGCAAAGCTAGCACAGCAGAAGCTGCACAGAGAGGCAGGGGGAGGGAATGGCTCCCCAGTCAGTCGAGCTCACTCCAGCCACAGGGACTACCTCCATGGCTTCTAATTGTAAGTTTTTGTAAGCCTATATCTTGGGGTACATAGCACACATACCCATGGGGGAGCCCTTCACTGAATGCAGCAGACATGCTGCATTCAGTGCTGCATTTAGATCACTATGCAGCAGGGGATGACAGGTCCTCTTTAAAGGATAAAAGAAGAATTTCTGGCCTTTATGGAAGAGTGGCAAAAAGAAAGCCATTTCTCAAAGATATCTATAAAAAGTCTCGTTTGAAGTTTGCCACAAGCCACCTGGGAGACACCAAACATGTGGAATAAGGTGCTCTGGTCAGAAGAAACCAAAATCAAACATTTTGGCCACAATGCAAAACGATGTGTTTGGCGTAAAAGCAACACAGCTCATCACCCTCAAAACACCATCCCCACTGTCACACATGGTGGTGGCAGCATCATGGTTTGGGCCTGCTTTTCTTGAGCAAGGACAGAGAAGACGGTTAAAATTGATGGGAAGATGGATGGAGCCAAATACAGGACCATTCTGGAAGAAAACCTGTTGGAGTCTGCAAAAGACCTGAGACTGGGACGGAGATTTATCTTCCAACAAGACCATGATCCCAAACATAAAGCAAAATCTACAATGGAATGGTTCAAAAATAAACGTATCCAGGTGTTAGAATGGCCAAGTCACATCCAGACCTGAATCCAATGGAGAATCTATGGAAAGAGCTGAAAACTGCTGTTCACAAATGCTCTCTATCCAACCTCACTGAGCTCCAGCTGTTCTGCAAGGAAGAATGGGCAAGAGTTTCAGTCTCTCCATGTGCAAAACTGATAGAGATATACCCCAAGAGACAGCAGCTGTAATCGCAGCAAAAGGTGGCGCTACAGAGTATTAACTCAAGGGGGCCGAATAATATTGCACGCCCCACTTTTCAGTTTTTTATTTTTTTAAAGAGTTCAAAATATCCAAAAAATTTAGTTCCACCTCACGATTGTGTCCCACTTGTTGATTCTACACAAAAAATATTAGAATTTATATCTTTATGTTTGAAGCCTGAAAGGTTGCAAAAAGTTGAAAAGTTCAAGGGGGCCAAATACTTTCACAAGGCACTGTAGATATATATATCTATATATCTATATATATATATATATACATATTTATGTATCTAGCCATAAATATCCATCCATCTAAAGGCCGCTTTACACGCTAGGATATCCTGAACGATATCCTTGAAACGTCACAGATATGTGATCGTCCAAAAGATATCGTTCGGGCGTCGTTGCGTGTAAACCAATGATATAGGATGAAAAGATCGTTGGATCGTTCATCCAAGATTTGAGATCCTGGCCTCAAATCTATCGTTCGTCGTCCAATTAACGTCCGAACAATGTGCCACATTGTTCAGTGTGAAGTCTTTTGGACGATATCGTTCAAAAGACTTCTATTCCTGCCGCTGTCATTTTATTAAAAACCTGTAATAAATGCATTTTACGGTAATGATTTTACATGTAAAGCCGCTCCTGCAGCTCTGTGCCACATGCTATGAACCCGGTGTTTAAGCGGTTAATAATATTGTGCCACATGGTCCCAGAGAGGGCCCACACTCCCTTGAGCCATGTAGCATAAAACCTTGCGAGGGCAGTTGTGGACTCATTTAGTTTTTAGAAGCCGCACACTGTCGGCTCTGCTACAATCATTGTTTAAAAGCCGGCGGCTCCTGTCATTTGACAGTGCGCCGTGAACAATTGCTATAAACAGCTTTCTGAATAGGGAGCTGTCCAAGGTACTAACGCTAAATGCGTACTGTACCCATCTCTGTCCATGGTGCTGATCGCTTCAGCATTAATAACTATGGCCACCACACATTGAACCTCTGATGCGCTGGCTATACTTATTAATGCTGAAGCGATCAGCACCCTTGACAGAGATGGGTACAGTACGCATTTAGCGTTAGTACCTTGGACACCTCCCTATTCAGAAAGCTGTTTAGCAATTGTTCACGGCGCACTGTAAAATGACAGGAGCCGGCGGCTTTTTATGAATGCATATAGCAGAGCCGACAGTGTGCGGCTTCTAAAAACTAAATGATTTAACCACTGCATATACCCCTGGGGCTGCATATACCCCTGGGGCTGCATATACCTCTGGGGCTGCATATGGGGCTGCATATACCCCTGGGGCTGCATATGGGGCTGCATATACCCCTGGGGCTGCATATGGGGCTGCATATACCCCTGGGGCTGCATATGGGGCTGCATATACCCCTGGGGCTGCATATACCTCTGGGGCTGCATATGGGGCTGCATATACCTCTGGGGCTGCATATGGGGCTGCATATACCTCTGGGGCTGCATATGGGGCTGCATATACCTCTGGGGCTGCATATACCTCTGGGGCTGCATATGGGGCTGCATATACCTCTGGGGCTGCATATGGGGCTGCATATACCTCTGGGGCTGCATATGGGGCTGCATATACCTCTGGGGCTGCATATACCTCTGGGGCTGCATATACCTCTGGGGCTGCATATGGGGCTGCATATACCCCTGGGGCTGCATATGGGGCTGCATATACCCCTGGGGCTGCATATGGGGCTGCATATACCCCTGGGGCTGCATATACCTCTGGGGCTGCATATGGGGCTGCATATACCTCTGGGGCTGCATATGGGGCTGCATATACCTCTGGGGCTGCATATGGGCTGCATATACCTCTGGGGCTGCATATGGGGCTGCATATACCTCTGGGGCTGCATATGGGGCTGCATATACCTCTGGGGCTGCATATGGGGCTGCATATACCTCTGGGGCTGCATATACCTCTGGGGCTGCATATACCTCTGGGGCTGCATATGGGGCTGGGGCTGCATATACCTCTGGGGCTGCATATACCTCTGGGGCTGCTGTATACTACCACTGGGGCTGCTGCTGTATACTACCACTGGGGAGACTGCTGTATACCTCACTGCTGGGGGTTGTATACCTGTGCTGGAGTCCACCCTCGGCTTATACGCGAGTCAATAAGTTTTCCCAGTTTTTGGGGGCAAAAGTAGGGGGGTCGGCTTATACACGGGTCGGCTTATACACGAGTATATACGGTACATACAATTTCAGTCACGTGACTTTTGTAAGGATATCGTTAATGATATCCTTGTGTGTAACCCTACCATTAGTAGCTATCTATCAATAGCTATATTTCCATCTCTCATGACATTTTTTGAAAAAACGTAAGTTTTTAAACTTTTTCCTCAAACACATATGGTTTGTAGCACTTGTACATCATTGGTAGTAGCTGTGTGCTGCAAGGATTTTTTTCATGTTATTTGACTCTGCATCTTTGCTTGCACCAGTTCACACTGGTCTGTTGAGTGCTGTGCAGTTTTTCTTGTTATTTATTATATGGAGTTGCAGGCTCCTTTGCTGCAATGTGCACCCTCATTAACTTACAGGTGATCGAGGGTATAGATGGTGTCTGCCCACTGAAAAGTGGGGGGTGGACAAGGAGAATAGGGATATTAGAGTAGGACTCATCATGCCTGAAGTCACTTTGTCGCAGTTGATGAGCAAACAGACATTGGCCAATGCTTGTACTAAGAACTTCAGAATTAAAAGATAGATTGTTGAGTTTTTTGAAAAAACGTAAGTTTTTAAACTTTTTCCTCAAAACATATGGCTTGTAGCACTTGTACATCATTGGTAGTAGCTGTGTGCTGCAAGGATTTTTTTCATGTTATTTGACTCTGCATCTTTGCTTGCACCAGTTCACACTGGTCTGTTGAGTGCTGTGCAGTTTTTCTTGTTATTTATTATATGGAGTTGCAGGCTCCTTTGCTGCAATGTGCACCCTCATTAACCTACAGGTGATCGAGGGTATAGATGGTGTCTGCCCACTGAAAAGTGGGGGGTGGACAAGGAGAATAGGGATATTAGAGTAGGACTCATCATGCCTGAAGTCACTTTGTCGCAGTTGATGAGCAAACAGACATTGGCCAATGCTTGTACTAAGAACTTCAGAATTAAAAGATAGATTGTTGAGTTTTTTGAAAAAACGTAAGTTTTTAAACTTTTTCCTCAAACACATATGGCTTGTAGCACTTGTACATCATTGGTAGTAGCTGTGTGCTGCAAGGATTTTTTTCATGTTATTTGACTCTGCATCTTTGCTTGCACCAGTTCACACTGGTCTGTTGAGTGCTGTGCAGTTTTTCTTGTTATATATTTCCATCTCTCTATATATCCATCTATCCAACTATGTATTTAATCCATCCAAAGAAGAAATGCAGCACTGAAGTTCTTAAGTGAAAAAAGAACTTTTTATTGTGGTTGGCACAGACAGGCTATGGATTGTATCTAGAACCAGTGAAGAAAGGTTTGATTTGCCTGCACTATCCTTATTACGTTTATGCTGCTCCTTAATCTTTAATCCCAACTATGTATTTATCTATTTATCCATATCTATGGCCAGGGTCACACATACCATCCGTTTTTGGCTTAAATCCGTTTTTGGGAACATTTTGGACATTTTTTTTCTAAGTCGTTTTTCCGTGCATTAAAAAAATCGCATGCCTTTTTTTAACATGGCGCCCTATGGGAGACTCATGCGTTTTCTAAGAGATGCTATACTGGAGTATCTTAAGAAAAATAACCTCATGACCCAATATCAACATGGTTGTACGAGGGACCGTTCCTGTCAAACTAATCTGATAAACTTCTATGAAGAAGTAAGTTCTGGACTGGAACAAAGAAATGCAGTGGATGTGGTGTATATGGACTTTTCAAAAGCTTTTGATACGGTGCCACACAAAAGGTTGATGCATAAAATGAGGGCAATGGGGATAGGGGAAAATATGTGGAAGTGGGTTAAGAACTGGCTTGGCGATAGGAACCAAAGGGTGGTTATTAATGGAACACACTCAGAATGGGTCACAGTTAACAGTGGGGTACCACAAGGGTCAGTGTTGGGCCCGCTTCTATTTAATATATTTATTAATGACCTTGTAGGGGGCATACAGAGTAGAATCTCAATATTTGCAGATGACACTAAACTCTGCAGGGTTATCAATACAGAGGAGGACAATTTTATATTACAGGAGGATTTATGTAAACTAGAAGCTTGGGCTGCTAAATGGCAAATGAGCTTTAATGGGGATAAATGTAAAGTCATGCACTTGGGCAGAGGAAACAAAGGGTATAATTATGTGCTTAATTGTAAAACACTGGGCAAAACTGTCACTGAAAAAGACCTGGGTGTATGGGTAGATGACGAACTCACATTTAGTGGCCAGTGTCAGGCAGCTGCTGCAAAGGCAAATAAAATAATGGGATGCATTAAAAGAGGCATAGATGCTCATGAGGAGAACATAATTCTACCTCTATACAAGTCACTAGTGCAACCACACTTAGAATACTGTGTACAATTCTGGTCTCCAGTGTATAAGAAAGACATAGCTGAACTAGAGCGGGTCCAGAGAAGAGCGACCAAAGTCATTAGAGGACTGAGGGGTCTGCAATACCAAGACAGGTTATTAAACTTGGGGTTACTTAGCTTGGAAAAATGAAGGCTTAGGGGTGATCTTATAATAATGTATAAATATATGAGGGGACAGTACAGATAACTTTTTAATGATCTTTTTACTCTTAGGCCTGAGACTGGGACAAGGGGGCATCCTCTACGTCTGGAGGAAAGAAGGTTTAATCATAATCACAGACGCGGATTCTTTACTGTAAGAGCAGTGAGACTATGGAACTCTCTGCCACATGATGGTGTAATGAGTGACTCACTACTAACATTTAAGAAGGGCTTGGATGCCTTTCTTGAAAACTATAATATTACCAGTTATACATACTAGATCCTTTGATAGGGCTTTGATCCAGGGATCTAGTCTAATTGCCGTATCTGGAGTCAGGAAGGAATTTTTTCCCCCAATGTAGAGCTAGTGTTGCCACATGGGTTTTTTTTTTGCCTTCCTCTGGATCAACATGTTAGGCTATGGGTTGAACTAGATGGACTTAAAGTCTTCCTTTAATCTTAAAAACTATGTTACTATATATCATGTGACTGCTTCCTGTCCGTTCCCCTTCTTCGATTTTGCCATGATCACGTGACAGTCGTCTAGCGAGGTACTAGCGGGAAGGCCCCGCCTATTCCTTTTCCCATCCAATCAGAACAGTCAAGAAATGTTGGAGCGAAGTTTGAAAATGAGGGTTCTATGGTGCCTCAAGTGCCCAGTATATCTGCTCCACCGAGAGCGCTGCTTCACTTCGCTATGGGAGTCAATGCTGGAAACAAAAGATGCCACATGTCAGGAAACAAAGGTGAGGGCAGCGTGGGCCTCATACCAGACTATGTGCCCGGCACCAAAAATGTCCACATGTATGGTACAATGTGAGGAATGTGGTGCCCTGCCCGTTATAGATAGTGTGATAATCGTATTATCCTGCTTCTTCCAGTGTGGAGCTTGTAACATGTCCTATAGTGGTGCACGGCAGCGTGCCATCAGGGGGCGATATACGTAGTACTGTGGAGTAGGTGTCCATTTTGGTGGAGTCGGATTCAGGGAAATTGAGGACTTGTAGTCGGAGGTTTGGCTACTGACTGCACATCTCTGGTTCTGCAGGGCAGGCACTAGTCTCAGCCCTCCTGCTGCGTTGTATGATGGGGCAGCCCAATATCTGTGCTGTCAGTACTAAACCGCACCAAAACGCATCAAATGAATTGGAAAAGGAAATAAAATGCAGCTAAAAATGCAATAATCAGAAGTTTAATATTAATAAGGGCATCTGTTGAATGTTCGTCACTTGTAAATGGGCGTGGTTAGGGGCGTGGCTAAAACCTGCATGGCACGCGTACCGCGCCACATCTTTTGTCCCTCTTTCTATTCTTCACAAGTTGGGAGGTATATATATATATATATATATATATACTAGCTGTGAGCCCGATGCAAATGCATCGGGATTCTAGAACGTGCATTAATTTGATTATAGTAGTTATAGCTGTTAGCCTGATGCAAATGCATCGGGTATCTAAAATATGTTTATTGTTTTTTTAAAGATTTTTAAATAATAATCGCATCATCAATAGCAATAATATAAGCCATAGCATTATTATTAGCAGTAATAGCAGTATTAATAGCATTATTAGCAGTATTATGAGCATTAATAACAGTATTAATAGCATTAATAGCATTATTATTAGCATTAATAGCATTATTAGCATTAATAATAGCATTAATAACATTATTAATAGCATTAATAGCATTATTATTAGCATTAATAGCATTAATAATAGCATTATTAGCATTAATAATAGCATTAATAACATTATGAATAGCATTAATAGCATTATTATTAGCATTAATAGCATTAATAATAGCTATATTAGCATTAATAATAGCATTAATAACATTATTAATAGCATTAATAGCATTATTATTAGCATTAATAGCATTATTAATAGCATTAATAGGATACATATTAGCATTAATAGCATTAATAGCATAATTAATAGCATTAATAGCATTATTAATAGCATTAATAGCATTATTATTAGCATTAATAATGGCATTATTAGCATTAATAATAGCATTAATAACATTATTAATAGCATTAATAGCATTATTATTAGCATTAATAGCATTAATAATGCCATTAATAGGATAAATATTAGCATTAATAGCATTAATAGCATAATTAATAGCATTAATAGCATTATTAATAGCATTATTATTAGCATTAATAGCATTATTAGGATAAATATTAGCATTAATAGCATTAATAATAGCATTATTAGCATTAATAATAGCATTAATAACAAATATTAATAGCATTAATAGCATTATTATTAGCATTAATAACAAATATTAATAGCATTAATAGCATTATTATTAGCATTAATAGCATTAATAGCATTATTATTAGCATTAATAGCATTAAAAATACCATGAATAGAATAAATATTAGCATTAATAGCATTAATAGCATAATTAATAGCATTAATAGCATTATTAATAGCATTAATAGCATTATTATTAGCATTAATAGGATAAATATTAGCATTAATAGCATAATAATAGCATTAATAGCATTATTAATAGCATTAATAACATTATTATTAGCATTAATAGCATTAATAATAGCATTATTAGCATTAATAATAGCATTAATAACATTATTAATAGCATTAATAGCATTATTATTAGCATTAATAGCATGAATAGCATTATTATTAGCATTAATAGCATTAATAATACCATGAATAGATAAATATAGCATTAATAGCAATAATAGCATAATTAATAGCATTAATAGCATTATTAATACATTAATAGATTAAATATTAGCATTAATAGCATTAATAGGATAAATATTAGCATTAATAGCATAATTAATACCATTAATAGCATTTATTAATAGCATTAATATAGCATTATTATTAGCATTAATAGCATTAATAATAGCATTATTAGCATTAATAATAGCATTAATAACATTATTAATAGCATTAATACATTATTATTAGCATTAATAGAATTAATAGCATTATTATTACCATTAATAGCATTAATAATACCATGAATAGGATTAAATATTAGCATTATATAGCATTAATAGCATAATTAATAGCATTAATAGCATTATTAATAGCATTAATAACATTATTATTAGCATTAATAGCATTAATAGGATAAATATTAGCATTAATAGCATTATTAATAGTATTAATAGCATTATATAGCATAAATATTAGCATTAATAGCATTAATAGCATAATTAATAGCATTATATAGCATTAATAATAGCATTATTATTAGCATTAATAGCATTAATAATAGCCTTATTAGCATTAATAATAATAGCATTATTATAGCATTAATAATAGCATTAATTATACATTAATATAATAGCATTAATAGCATTATTTAATTAGCATTAATAGCATTAATACAATACCATAATAGATAAATTATATTAGCATTAATAGCATTAATAATAGCATTAATTAGCATATATTAATAGCATTAATAGGATAAATATTAGCATTAAAGAAATATAATTAATAGCATTAATAGCATTATTATTAGCATTAATAGCATTAATAATAGCATTATTAGCATTAATAATAGCATTAATAACATTATATTAGCATATATAGATATTAGCATTAATAATACATATTGACATATAATAGCATAATAGCAATATTAGCATTAATAGCATTAATATACATAATAGGATAAATATAGCATTATAGCATATTAATAGCATTAATAGCATAATTATAGCATTAATGATAATATTAGCATTAGAGAAAATTAATGCATTAATGCATTTACATTAATACATAATAACATTATTAGCATATAATAGCATTAATAACATTATTATTAGCATAAGCATTATAATACATGAATAGATAACTTCATAAAGCTTTAAATAATAGCATTAGATTATTAATGCATATTATTAGCATAATACTTATAATGCATTTACAATAATAGCATTAATAACATTATTATAGCATTAATAGCATTATTATTAGCATAATAGCATTAATAATACATATGCATTAATAAAGCATTAATAACATTATTATAGCATTATGCATAATATAGCATTAATGTTTATTATTAGCATATATATATTTTTAATTTATTTTTATATTATTTTTTATTAAATTATTTATTATTTTTTATTTATTTTTTTATTATATTTTAATTATTTTTTTTATTATTAAATTTATTATTTAGGCTGAGACCCAGTTCTCTTTCAAGTCCGCTGAAAGGGCTGATATAATTAGCATATATTTAATTTTTTTATTATTATTTTTATTTAATTATTTAATATTTTTAATTTATTTTTTTTATTATTTTTTAATTATTTTTAAATTATTTTTTATATTATTTAATTTATTTATTTTTTTAAGTGAGAGTGAGAGACAGTTCTCATTCAGGTCCGCATTTTTTTTTTTTTTTATTATTATTTTTATTTAATTATTTAATATTTTTTATTTATTTTTTTATTATTTTTTAATTTATTTTTAAATTATTTTTTTTATTATTTAATTTATTTATTTTTTTAAGTGAGAGTGAGACACAGTTCTCATTCAGGTCCGCATTTTTTTTTTTTTTAATTATTATTTTTATTTAATTATTTAATATTTTTTATTTATTTTTTTATTATTTTTTAATTATTTTTAAATTATTTTTTTTATTATTTAATTTATTTATTTTTTTAAGTGAGAATGAGACACAGTTCTCATTCAGGTCCGCATTTTTTTTTTTTTTTAATTATTATTTTTATTTAATTATTTAATATTTTTAATTTAATTTTTTATTATTTTTAAATTATTTTTAAATTATTATTTTTATTATTAAATTTATTTATTTTTTTAAGTCAGAGTGAGACGCAGTTCTCATTCAGGTCCGCCTTTTTTTTTCCCCATTGACATACATTACCGGTGTGTCGGCGATTTTATGGCCGGCCACCTGGTTCTATTTGTCGGCCCTAAAATCGCGGACACACCGCTAATGCATGTCTATGGGCAGTCAGCTCGAATTCTGATTGGTCGGCGTTCAATCCGAAATCGGGCTGACTGCCCATAGAGATGCATTAGCGGTGTGTCCGCGATTTTAGGGCCGACAAATAGAACCAGGTGGGCGGCCATAAAATCGCCGACACACCGGTAATGTATGTCAATGGGGAAAAAAAGGCGGACCTGAATGAGAACTGCGTCTCAGTTTTGAGGGGCTCTTCTGATTGGCTGAGGGCAGTATACAGCGACCAATCAGAAGAGGGCCTCAGATCTCATTAAGGTAGAATGGCGGATTTTTCGTCCATTCTATCTTAATGAGAAGGAAGAGGACGTCGGAGGTGGAAGTTACCGAAAAGAAGACAGAAGATCCCCGGGGCCGGACGAAGAGGCGGAGATGGCGGAAAGAAGAGAGAAGACCCCCGGGGCCGGAGGAAGAGGACGCCTGGCCGGACGGAGGATCAGATGACAAAGAAGACATGTAAGTATGTGCGGACATGGGGGGGCTGTGTGGACATTAGTGGGGGTTGTGTTTTTGCGGACATAGGGGTGGGCTGTGCGACATAGGGGTCGGGCTGTGCGGACATAGGGGGCGGGCTGTGCGGACATAGGGGGCGGGCTGTGCGGACATAGGGGGCGGGCTGTGCGGACATAGGGGGCGGGCTGTGCGGACATAGGGGGCGGGCTGTGCGGACATAGGGGTCGGGCTGTGCGGACATAGGGGTCGGGCTGTGCGGACATAGGGGTCGGGCTGTGCGGACATAGGGGTCGGGCTGTGCGGACATAGGGGCGGGCTGTGCGGACATAGGGGTCGGGCTGTGTGGACATAGGGGTCGGGCTGTGCGGACATAGGGGTCGGGCTGTGCGGACATAGGGTCGGGCTGTGCGGACATAGGGGTCGGGCTGTGCGGACATAGGGGTCGGGCTGTGCGGACATAGGGGTCGGGCTGTGCGGACATAGGGGTCGGGCTGTGCGGACATAGGGGGCGGCTGTGCGGACATAGGGGGCGGGCTGTGCGGACATAGGGGGCGGGCTGTGCGGACATAGGGGTCGGGCTGTGCGGACATAGGGGTCGGGCTGTGCGGACATAGGGGTCGGGCTGTGCGGACATAGGGGGCGGGCTGTGCGGACATAGGGGGCGGGCTGTGCGGACATAGGGGGCGGGCTGTGCGGACATAGGGGGCGGGCTGTGCGGACATAGGGTCGGGCTGTGCGGACATAGGGGGCGGGTCCCCGGGGAGCGAGTTGCGGCTCAGGCAGCGACTCGCTCCATGGTCCCCGGGGAGCGAGTTGCGGCTGAGGCAGCGACTCGCTCCATGGCCCCCGGGTAGCGATTTGCGGCTCAGGCAGCGACTCGCAATGGCCTCGCGGCCATTGCTCGCGCTACCTGAGCAGTAAATCGCTAAGGTTGTAGCCGAGCCTGTGGATCGATTTTGGGCCAGCGGCTCGCAATGGCTGCTTCGCGGCCATTGCTCGCCCTGAGCCAGCGACTCGCAATGGCCTCGCGGCCATTGCTCGCGCAGCATTGGGCGCTTCGCGCCCAATGTTAAATTCGTATCCACATGACGACATCGGAAAGTGCGCGCGAAGGGGCGCTTTTCCGATTCGAGATTATATAATAGATATATATATATATATATAGAAGCAAAAAATATACAGCAGCACATCCTTTTCAGTAATCCATGTGGATTTATTCCTGGACTGCGACGTTTCGGCTCTATGACAGCCTTTCTCAAGCAGACTGCTTGAGAAAGGCTGTCATAGAGCCGAAACGTCGCAGTCCAGGAATAAATCCACATGGATTACTGAAAAGGATGTGCTGCTGTCCATTTTTTGCTTCTATCTAACAAAACCTTGGTGATGGTAGGACAAGGTTGCACCCGCTTTATATAATATAGTGCTGTTCCATCTTTTTGATATTCTATATATATATATATATATATATATATATATATATATATATATATATATATACACATATATATATACTAGATGGTGGCCCGATTCTAACGCATTGGGTATTCTAGAATATAGAAATAGAGATTGCATGGGGAAGGCGGTGAGGGCTGAATTGGAAGGAACTTTGAAGAAGGAGCGGCGGGGAAAGGATGGTGTGGCAGGGGGGAGGAGGATGGAGGACAGAGGAGGTAGCGGTGGGGTGTGGGAGGATATAGCAGCACAGGGAGGGGGAGGAAGGAGCGGCAGGGGGAGGATGGAGCACAGAGCGGCAGGGGGAAGGAGGACGGAGGACGAAGTGGCGGGGTGGGAGAGGACGGAGCAGCTCAGGCAGGGGGAGGACGGAGGATGGAGTGGCAGAGGGGAGGAGGACAAATGAAGGAGGAGAAAGCGGTGGGGTGGGGGAGGATGGAGCGGCACAGGCAGGGGGAGGACGGAACGGCAGGGGGAGGATGAAGCACAGAGCAGCGGGGGGGTGGAGGACAGGATGAAGCGGCGGGGTGGGGGAGGACGGAGCAGCATAGGCAGGGGGAGGACGGAGGATAGAGTGGCGGAGGTGAGGAAGACAAAGGAAGGAGGAGGAAGCGGGGTGGGGGAGGATGGAGTGGCAGGGGGAGGATGAAGCACAGAGCGGCGGGGGGGAGGAGGATGTAGGATGAAGTGGCAGGGTGGGGGAGGACGGAGCAGCACAGGCAGGGGGAGGATGGAGTGGCAGAGGTGAGGAGGCCAAAGGAAGGAGGCGGAAGCGGTGGGGGAGGATGGAGCGGCACAGGCAGGGGGAGGATGGAGCATCAGAGGGAGGAAAGAGCGGCAGGGGGAGGACAGAGCGGCGGGGAAGAG
This sequence comes from Allobates femoralis, assembly GCA_033576535.1. Classification (NCBI taxonomy): domain Eukaryota; kingdom Metazoa; phylum Chordata; class Amphibia; order Anura; family Aromobatidae; genus Allobates; species Allobates femoralis. Next base: position 55,404,099 of record JARQOC010000003.1, on the reverse strand, counting down.
GAGGATGGAGCGGCGGGGGAGAGGAGGATGGAGGACGAAGCGGCGGGGTGGGGGGAGGACGGAGGATGGAGTGGCGTAGGGGAGGAGGAAAAAGGAAGGAGGAGGAAGCAGTGGGGTGGGGGAGGATGGAGCGGCACAGGCAGGGGGAGGACGGAGCACAGAGCAGCAGGGGGGAGGAGGACAGAGGAAAAAGCGGTGGGTGGGGGAGGATGGATCAGCACAGGTAGGGGGAGGACGGAGGATGGAGTGGCAGAGGGGAGGAGGACAAAGGAAGGAGGAGGAAGCCGTGGGGTGGGGGAGGATGGAGTGGCAAAGACAGGGGGAGGATGGAGCACAGAGTGGCGGAGGGGAGGAGGACAGAGGATGAAGCGGCCGGGTGGGGGAGGCCAGAGCAGCACAGGCAGGGGGAGGACGGAGGATGGAGTGGCGGGGGGAGGAGGATAAAGGAAGGAGGAGGAAGCGGTGGGGTGAGGGAGGATGGAGCAGGACAGGAAGTGGGAGGACAGAGCAGCAGGGGGAGGACGGAGCACAGAGCGGCGGGGGGAGGAGGACAGAGGACGAAGTGGTGGGGTGGGGGAGGATTGAGCAGCACAGGCAGGGGGAGGATGGAGTGGCGGAGAGGAGGAGGACAAAGGAAGGAGGAGGAAGCGGTGGAGGAGGATGGAGCAGCACAGGCAGGGGGAGGATGGAGCACAGACGGTGGGAGGAGGAGGACTGAAGACAAAGCAGCGGGGTGGGGGAGGATGGAGCAGCACAGGCAGGGGGAGAACGGAGTATGGAGTGGGGAAGGGGAGGAGGACAAAGGAAGGAGGAGGAAGCGGTGGGGTGGGGGAGCATGCAGCGGCACAGGCAGGGGGAGGATGAAGCGGCAGGGGGAGGCCGGACCACAGAGCCGTGGGGGAGAAGTGGATGGAGGACGAAGTGGTGGGGTGGGGGAAGCCGGAGCAGCACAGGCAGAGGGAGGATAGAGCGGCAGGGGGAGAACGGAGTACAAAGCTTCAGGGGAGAGGAGGATGGAGGACAAAGCGGCAGGGTGGGGAAGGCTGGAGCAGCAGAGGCAGGGGGAGGACGGAGTGTCGGAGGGGAGACGGACAAAGGAAGGAAGAGGAAGTGGTGGGGTGGGGGAGGAGGGAGCGGCAGGGGGAGGATGGAGCACAGAGCGGCGGGGGGGGAGGACGGAGGAGAAAGCAGTGAGGTGGGGGAGGACGGAGCAGCACAGGCAGGGGCAGGATGGAGGATGGAGTGGCGGAGGGGAGGAGGACAAAGGAAGGAGGAGGAAGCTATGGAGGAGGATGGAATGGCACAGGCAGGGGGAGGACGGAGCACAGAGCGGTGGGAGGAAGAGGATGGAGGACAAAGCGGCGGGGTGAGGGAGGATGGAGCACTGTACGGCAGCTCAGTGGTTAGCAGAGTATACAGGGGCTCAGTGGTTAGCAGAGTATACGGTGGCTCAGTGGTTAGCACTGCACTGTGGCTCAGTGGTTAGGACTGCGCGGTGGCTCAGTGCTTAGCACTGCGCGGTGGCTCAGTGCTTAGCACTGCGCGGTGGCTCAGTGTTTAGCACTGCGCGGTGGCACTGGTTAGCAGTGACTGCGGTGTTCAGAGTGGTCAGAGCAGTGCGGCGTGCAGAGTGGTCAGCGTAGTGCGGCGGGCAGAGCGGTGAGCGCAGTGCGGCGGGCAGAGCGGTGAGCGCAGTGCGGCGGGCAGAGCGGTGAGCGCAGTGCGGCGGGCAGAGCGGTGAGCGCAGTTCGGCGGGCAGAGCGGTGAGCGCAGTGCGGCGGGCAGAGTGGTGAGCACAGTGCGGCGGGCAGAGTGGTCAGCGAGACTTCACACACACACACCTACACCTCCATACACACACACATACACACACATACACACCTACACACACACCTCCATACACACCTCCATACACACACCTCCATACACACATACATACACAACCTCCATGCACTGTTCGCTATACTTACCTCTTCCGTTCCGACGACATGTCGCCGCCCCCGGACTACTCGATCCAATATGGCGTTAGTTAAGTCTTGTGAGACTTCCCAGACGCCATATTGGATCCAGTAGTCCGGGGGCGGCGACATGTCGGCAGAACGGAGGAGGTAAGTATAGCGAACAGTGCATGGAGGTTGTGTGTGTGTGTGTGTGTGTATGTGTATGTGTATGTGTGCGGACGGCCATATTAGAACACCCACAGTGGGTGTAGAGGCAGAAAATAATAACATTTATTTTGATTTATATGTAAAATTTTATTTACTAACACACGCATAACGTTGCCAATTATCTGTGAAAACTAGATCTGTGAAACTGTCTCAGTTGCCCTTAGCAACCAATCAGATTCTACCTTCCATTTTCCAAAGAGTCTGTGAGGGATGTAAAGTGGAATCTGATTGGTTGCTAAGGGCAACTGAGGAGACAGTTTCACTTTACACCATGTTTGATAAATCTCCCCCTTCATAACCTTATTACACATACTGTCCACCTACTTTTGGACCACCATCTCTATATGTATAGCTATATCAACTCTATAATTGCCGTAGGCAAAATCGTGTCGGACCCCGAAATCGCCGTGGCTTTGTCACTATGTGACGTCACCACGCGCGAGCAATGGCCGCGAAGCGGCCATTGTGAGTCGTTGGCCGAAAATAGAACCAGAGGCTCGGCCACAAACTTAGCGATTTACCGCTGAGGTAGCGCGAGCAATGGCCGCGAGGCCATTGCGAGTCGCTACCTCAGCCGCCGCACCTGCCGCAAGTCTCCCTATACTTTGTATGGGGATCCATTGCGAGTCGCTGTGTAGCGTGAGCAATGGCCGCGAGGCCATTGCGAGTCGCTACCTCAGCCGCCGCACTTGCGGCGCGGTTGCGGTAATCCCCATAGAAAGTATAGGGGGACTTGCGGCAAGTGCGGCCGCTAATTAAAATTAAAAAAATTAATCTAATACAAATAAATTTAATTAAAATAAAAACATTTATATACAAATAATAAAAATAATAAATAATAAAATAAATAAATTAAAAAAATAAATAAATAAATAAAAAATAAATAATTAAAATATAATAACATTAATTCTAAGAAAATCAAATAACTCAAATAAAAAAAAATTCAATTAAAATAAAAAAAATAATAATATTATAAAAATATTAAATAATAAATAATTACAATAATAAAATAAGAAATAATAAAAAAAATATTCCATATAAAAATTCATAACATTAACTAATTTTAATTAAAAAAAACAAATAAATAAAATATTCATAACATTAAGTTATTCAAAAAAAAATGTAAATAAAAAAAAAAATATAGCTACTATAATCTAATTAACGCACGTTCTAGAATCCCGATGCATTTGCATCGGGCTCACAGCTAGTCTATATATAATGTCCCCCATCCTGGCAGGGCCCCTGCCTCATATATATGAGCCTCTTCCTGTATGTATACAGTGACTTGTGAAAGTATTTGGCCCCTTGAAGTTTTCAACCTTTTGCCACATTTCAGGCTTCAAACATAAAAATATACAGTAAATTCTAAGTGGGACACAATCGTGAAGTGGAACGAAATTTATTGGATACTAGCTGTACTACCCGGCTACGCCCGGGTTAATAAATAACTGCTGTTAGGCTGCTTTCACATCAGCGGTTTTCACCGATCGCGGCAGTTGCGGTGAAAAAAACGCAACTGCCGGGATTACCGCATAACGGCTGCACTTGTGGCACAGTTGCAGCAAGCCCCATACAATGTCTATGCGGCTTGCAGCAGGTGCGGCAAGTGAGGTATCAGCACTTGCGGCAGGTGCGGCCGCGAAAAAACTGCGGCATACCGCAATTTTTTTCGCGGTCGCACGTGCCGCAAGTGCCGAAACCGCACTTGGCGCACCTGCCGCACACTTACCGCAAGCCCCATAGACATTGCATGGGGCTTGCCGCAACTGTGCCGCAAGTGCAGCCGTTATGCGGTAATCGCGGCAGTTGCGGTTTTTTTCACCGCAACTGCCGCGATCGGCGAAAACCGCTGATGTGAAAGGGGCCTTAGCTATAACAAGATAGAATTTGAATATGTCATATTAATAACCTGTAGGAAAATAGAAGCTGAGCTGTGATTGGTTGCTATAGGCAGCCTGATAAATCTCCAGCCAACAGTAAACCCTTCCCCCGGCCGGGCAGTATATGTTACCTCACACATACACATAATAGACAGCTCATTGGACTGACATCTGCCTTAATTCCCTATATGGCACATGTGTTGCACATTGGCTGTTTTTAATTAGATGTTTATTTTTGGAAATTAAAGATACCTGACGTATGAGGCGAGTTATGTGAGGCGATTTGTGCACATCTGTGTCTGTCTGTGTGGTGTGTGTGTCCCTGGGGTGTGTGTGTGTGTCCCAGTGGTGTGCGTGTGTCCCTGTGGGGGGGTCCCTGTGGTGTGTGTCCTTTTGGGGGGAGGGGTGTCCCTGTGGTGTGTGTACTAGGGGGGGAGGTGTGTCTCTGTGGTGTGTGTCCATCCCTGTGGGGTCTGTGTGTTTCTGTGGGGTGTGTATGTGTGTATGTCCCTGTGGTGTTTGTGTGTCCCTGTGGGGTGTGTATGTGTGTGTGTCCCTGTGGGGGGGTGTCTGTGTGGTGTGTGTCTCTGTGTTGTGTGTGTGTCTTTGTGGTGTGTGTGTGTTTGTGTTCGGGTGCGTGGTGAGTATCCAATGTTGGGGCTCCACCTTAGCTGTTACTCTTTGTGTGCATGATGTGTGTATACATGTCCTTGTGAGTGGTGAATATTCCATGTCAGAGGCCCACCTTAGTGACTATATGCTGGTATATGCTGTTAGTCTTTGGCGCTGTCATTAAGCCCCTCTCATTCACGACTGTCAACTGGTAACTGTCACTTTCTCTCCATTATGTAGATAGAGCCAAAATTGTTTGGTGAATTGGAATGCGCTGGGTTAAAATTTCGCCTCACAACATAGCCTATGACGCTCCCGGGGTCCAGACGTGTGACTGTGCAAAAGTTTGTGGCTGTAGCTGGCAGCTGTCGATTTTCCTCCCACACGTTTCCTTTTACTTTTTCCCCATTATGTAGATAGGGCCAAAATTGTTTGGTGAACTGGAACGCGCAGGGTTAAAATTTCACCTCACAACATAGACTATGACGCTCTTGGGGTCCAGACGTTTGACTGTGCAAAATTTTGTGGCTGTAGTTGCAACGGTGTAGATGCCAATCCCAGATATATACACACACATACATACATACACACATACATACACACATTCAGCTTTATATATTAGATTTTTAACATTTTTAACAAACAAAAAACTGAAAAGTGGGGCGTGCAATATTATTCAGCCCCTTTACTTTCAGTGCAGCAAACTCACTCCAGAAGTTCAGTGAGGATCTCTGAATGATCCAATGTTGTCCTAAATGACTGGTAATGATAAATAGAATCCACCTGTGTGTAATCAAGTCTCCGTATAAATGCACCTGCTCTGTGATAGTCTCAGGATTCTGTTTCAAGTGCAGAGAGCATCATGAAGACCCAGGAACACACCAGGCAGGTCCGAGATACTGTTGTAGTGAAGTTTAAAACTGAATTTGGATACAAAAAGATTTCCCAAGTTTTAAACTTCTCAAAGAGCACTGTTCAAGCAATCATATTGAAATGGAAGGCGTATCAGACCACTGCAAATCTACCAAGACCTCAAGGAAACCTAATCAATATTTTTAGGATGTATAAGCTAATTGCCTCCCAAACATGTATCCTGCAGAAATAATGGTGTGGGGCACCAAAGAGCAGTTTTGCATAGAGCACCATTTAGCCTAAGGCCGACCCTGTACACACTATGTCCACCCCTCGGTGCATACAGGCATCCAGCCATGTTTTCTCCTGAGCGATGGTTGGTTGGTGGCGCTCGTCTCTCTTCCTGATCCCACATTTTTTACTTAACCCAATTGTACAGCCCCATTAGCTCCAGAAAGCCCCGTGTGCGATGCTTGTGATTGGCTAAGTGTTTCAGGAGAAGGAGGCGTTGTCTGTTGAGGAAGATGTGCCATTTTCCCAGGTTAGTGTAGTGGCTGCTTGTTCAATACCTGTGGTGTGTGGACGGTGGTGCATGGTGGACAAAGCTGACTAGTTAGCGCCAGGGAGCTGCCACATTGGAGCTGCCCAGAGTGTTGTAGGTGTGT
>JARQOC010000003.1:55384447-55397822 GCA_033576535.1 Allobates femoralis | reverse complement strand
TCATGTCTCTGCACACTCTGTGTCATGTCTCTGCACACTCTGTGTCATGTCTCTGCACTCTCTGTAATGTCTCTATACTGTGTGTCATCTCTGTATACTGTCTGTAATGTCTCTATACTCTGTCTAATGTCTCTATACTGTGTGTAATCTCTGTATACTGTCTGTAATGTATCTATACTGTGTGTAATGTGTGTATACTGTCTGTAACGTGTGTATACTGTGTGTATAATCTCTGTAATCTCTGCATACTGTCTGTCTATACAATGTCTCATGTATGTATATACTGTGTTTCTCTCCTCACCCCTCCACCACTGACCCGCTTCTCTCCTCACCCCTCCACCACTGAGCCGCATCTCTCCTCAACCCTACACCACTGAGCCGCTTCTCTCCTTACCCCTCCACCACTAAGCCGCTTCTCTCCTCACCCCTCCACCACTGAGCCGCATCTCTCCTCACCCCTCCACCACTCAGCCGTATCTCTCCTCACCCCTCCACCACTGAGCCGCATCTCTCCTCACCCCCCTCCACCACTGAGCCGCATCTCTCCTCACCCCTCCACCACTGAGCCGCATCTCTCCTCACCCCTCCACCACTGAGCCGCATCTCTCCTCACCCCTCCACCACTGAGCCGCATCTCTCCTCACCCCTCCACCACTGAGCCGCATCCTCTCCTCACCCCTCCACCACAGAGCTGCATCTCTCCTCACCCCTCCACCACTGAGCCGCTTCTCTCCTCACCCCTCCACCACACAGCCGCTTCTCTCCTCACCCCTCCACCACACAGCCGCATCTCTCCTCACCCCTCCACCACACAGCCGCATCTCTCCTCACCCCTCCACCACACAGCCGCTTCTCTCCTCACCCCTCCACCACAGACACCCATCTCTCCTCACCCTCCCCCACAGAGCCGCATCTCTCCTCACCCCTCCACCACAGAGCCGCATCTCTCCTCACCCCTCCACCACAGAGCCGCATCTCTCCTCACCCCTCCACCACAGAGCCGCATCTCTCCTCACCCCTCCACCACAGCCGCATCTCTCCTCAGCCCTCCACCACAGCCGCTTCTCTCCTCACCCCTCCACCACACAGCCGCATCTCTCCTCACCCCTCCACCACAGACACCCATCTCTCCTCACCCCTCCACCACACAGCCGCATCTCTCCTCACCCCTCCACCACAGAGCCGCCTCTATACTCTACTACCAACAGAGCCGCCTCTATTCTCTGCTACCCACAGAGCCGCCTCGATACTCTGCTAGCCACAGAGCCGCCTCCATACTCTGCTACCCACAGAGCCACCTCGATGCTCTACTACCCACTGACCCGCCTCTATACTCTGATACCCACTGACCCACCTGTATACAAACAATTCATTTCACCGTGCTCCCGATGCAATTGCATCGGGCCTTTTTACTAGTCTATATATAAATTGCAGTTTTTCCTTCCAGTTTACAAATTGAATACATTATCTTGTACCAGTGTTTGCGGTACGTGAATCTTTCTGTCCACTTTGTGTCATTAAGGTTGATTTAAAGGTGAGTTAAAACAAGTTTTAACTAAATTGCCTTAGTATTGTCATGCATTAGAATGACTGTCTTAGGTAATGATAAATATTTTCTACAGGAAGAGGAGTGTTTGCTGAAACTGAAATCGAAAAAGGGAGTTTTGTTGCAGAATATCGAGGTCAGCTCATCAATTTGGATGAGAGCCAGAAAAGGTCCATAAAGGACCCCAATTTTAAGAACTTCATGTACGAATTTCAGTGGAATGAAAAAATATGGTGGTAAGTAATCAGTTTTTTTAATGCATTTTAGGCTGGGTTCAGATTGGCGTTCCCCTCCGCAGCGTTCTGCGGAGGGGAACCGCCTTGTGAGCGCAGCCAGCAGAAGCCCCTATCTTTATAATGAGAGCGCACGGTGCTGCACTTGACTGCGCATGACTCCCATATGTGATTTGTACGCAGGCGGATGCCTGCGCACAAATCACACACTCTCCTCCGTACCAGGAATGCAACATGTCGCGTCCCTGGTGCGGACGAGACTGGGTGATTTGTGCGCAGGCATCCACCTGTGTACAAATCAAATATGGGAGTGAATGGGAGAGCACGGTCATGCGCAGTCAAGCGCAGCACCGTGCGCTCTCATTATGATAGGGGCTTCTGCTGGCTGCGCTCACATTGCGCTTCCCCTCCGCAGAATGCTGCGGAGGGGAACGCCAATGTGAAACCAGCCTTAAAGGGTATCCATCTTTCCCCAGTTGATAGCCAGTCCTGATTATGTCCTGTCTCTGCTGATCATGTGAATCCACTGCAGTCAGTTACTGAGGCAGCACCATTTTTGCAACATCAGGTAACATAAAGAAGCACCCTTAGGGCTAAGACACAGATCGAAAAAAATTTCGGATCTGAAATTCGGGTCTGAATTTGCGCAATTTCGGATCCGAAATTTTTTTTGGACATCCGAAATTCGGATGTAAATTAAATGGGAAAATGAAAAAAAAATAAATAAAAATTTCGGCCTGAAATTCGGTTCCGTTTACAAGTACAACCGAATTTCGGACCGAAATTTTTGTTCACATTTATTATAATGGGGCTGAAATTCAGTCTGAAAATGAATATTCGGACATGCATACGAATTTTTTTTTCGGATCGGCCGATCCGAAAAAAATTCGGACGTGTGTTTTACCCCATTGAAATCAATGCATTTCAATGGGGTCTATTTTTTCGGACGTATTTTAGCCCTTAAGAGGGCAATATGAATAGGGGTTAGTTTGCTATTTAATAGCTATAGCAGGTAGATTTAGGCGCTTTTAAACATATTGGTATACCCAGAAATCTCTCATTACAGTGAAGATGTAGCCTCTCTGACTTTACCAGCACAACAAAGGCAGCAAAATGTCTAAATTAAAAGCAGAGATGTATACTTTCCATGGCCGTTGGCAGTTTAGCTAGCATCAAACTGGTGACAAATTCCTTTAATAGATGTCAACCAGTGTCATTTGTTATGTTAAGATGACTGTAACAAGGAATTTTGTCACCAGTTTTTCAGTGTGGAGTTCTCTCACTGTTTGGTAGGCACGGTGGTCAGACACCAGAAACCAACTTATGTTATTTAATTATAGAGATTTAAAGGAGTTCTGTCAGGGCAAAAAAAGAAATTATACTCCCCTGCTCCTGCAGACGCTGCCAGCAGTCCATGGGTCCGTCCTCCGGTCGGCGGCGCTGTGGTGTCACTTTCCTGACACTGCCCGGCCTGGAGTGCTTCCGGGTCGGGCTGTGTGCAGCTTCTTTTTGCGTCATATGAGCGTCGGGGGCAGGCTCCAACCCCTGATGACACACTGTTGTTCCCACCCACCAGCGCCTCACAAATGTGAGCAGAGACTACTAAATTCAAAGTCCCTGTTCTTCCCATCCACTTTGACGTGCTGGTGGGTGGGAAAACATGGAAACTCCATGTGCGTCAATGTGGGAAGGGACAGCCGGTAAAGCCTTCTGCAGTGACACTGTAGGAGTGATCCCAGGCTTCCCCGCCCACCGTGTCTCCATGGAGTGTATCCTTGGGTTTGCCTTCCATCCGCCACTTTGGCCTGTACGCCAGAGGGCAGGGATACCTTGAGGCAGGCTGTCTCCTGCTAGTAGTATTATCCGGACACCTTCCCCTCTTCTGAGCACTTTGGTGCTTGCTCATCACAATTTATATGCAAATGAGCTCCACAAGTAGGATTAGTCCCCATTGTTATGAGGGGGGCTATTCCCATCCCTTACTGGAGTTTCACAGTGCTGAAGGGCTGCATAATGCCCCTCATTACCATGAGAACTCCTGCTCATTTTCATATAACTTTATATTAGATTAAATAAGATGTTGCCTTCCTCTGCACTCTGCCCACTGTTCCATGGCTTACCTATCTTAGTAAAACTAGTGACAGACTCCCTTTAAATACATTTGTATTATCTTGGTTATATTATAATCAACCAGTTATTTCTACATGTCAAGATTAATTTTTCTTTTATATCAGCATTGATGCATCCCAAGACAATGACTCATTAGGAAGATTAGTTTATGATGAATATAAAAACACAAATTGCAAAATGAAGAAAGTTATGGTTGAAAAAAGGCCACATTTGTGCCTTTTTGCCATAAGTGACATCAACCCTGGAGAAGAAATTACATACAATGGTAGTTTCCCTTGGAGAGAAAAGGTATAATTATATTACTTTGTTAGAATATTCAATCTAAAGACATTTATTGGGTGTCTAAAACTACAAATTACTAAATGTATCACTACAAAGACCAGACACCCATTTAATGTACAGTGTATGGAAGGTGTCCTATCTACTGATGACAGCTATCAAGTGAATTAAGGGCCTGGTGAGATCAATATCCACATGGCCATATTGTTCCACAGAAGTGTCTTGCAGTACCTTATTCACCTCTCTTCACATATCAGTTCTTGGCCAAAATAAGCATGAATAGAAGTATTTATTCAGTGTTTGAACACACAGGTATCTGACGCGTTTAATTGACTATCAAAAAAAGGCATGTATTGCAGTCCCATTGATTTCAATGGGAGCACACACACACTTTGCCATTTAAGCGCAGCCTGTTCTCCTCACCTATTAACATGAGAGGGGCAGCTGAAAAAGCTGAATGCTCTTTAAAAGCATCAGTTTAAATGACAATATCAAAAAAGCGTCTAAAAAAACTGAAGACAGATGCCTGTGTGTTTGAGCCCTTGTTGTCAAAAATGTAATGAGCACAGGGTAGCAGGAGAAATGTATAAACAGCTGTAAAGTATGATGTATAATAATAATAATAATAATGCTTTATTTATATAGCGCCAACATATTCCGCAGCGCTTTACAATGTAGGGTTAGAGTACAGAAAATATACAGTAAGTACCGTATATACTCGTGTATAAGCCGACCCGTGTATAAGCCGACCCCCCTACTTTTGCCCCAAAAATCTGGAAAAACCTATTGACTCGTGTATAAGCCGAGGGTGGACCCCAGCACAGTTATACAGCCCCCAGCAGTGTGGTATACAGGCCCCCCAGTGGTAGTATACAGCAGCCCCCAGTGGTAGTATACAGATTCCCCAGCAGCCCCAGTGGTAGTATACAGATTCCCCAGCAGCCCCAGTGGTAGTATACAGGAGCCCCAGCAGCCCCAGTGGTAGTATACAGATTCCCCAGCAGCCCCAGTGGTAGTATACAGGAGCCCCAGCAGCCCCAGTGGTTGTATACAGCAGCCCCAGTGGTAGTATACAGGAGCCCCAGCAGCCCCAGTGGTAGTATACAGGAGCCCCAGCAGCCCCAGTGGTAGTATACAGGAGCCCCAGCAGCCCCAGTGGTAGTATACAGGAGCCCCAGCAGCCCCAGTGGTAGTATACAGGAGCCCCAGCAGCCCCAGTGGTAGTATACAGCAGCCCCAGTGGTAGTATACAGGAGCCCCAGCAGCCCCAGTGGTAGTATACAGGAGCCCCAGCAGCCCCAGTGGTAGTATACAGCAGCCCCAGTGGTATACAGCAGCCCCAGGGTACATATAGCACCCCCAGGGTACCCAGCAGCCCTGGTACCAACAGCCCCAGGGGTACCAACAGCCCCCAGGGACCACCCCAGTACCCCAGCCCCGGGGTACCAGCAGCCCCCTGGGGGTACCAACAGCCCCCATGGGGGTACCAACAGCCCCCAGGTGGGGTACCAACAGCCCCCAGGGGGTACCAACAGCCCCCTGGGGGGACCAACAGCCCCCAGGGGGACCCAGCACCCCTGGGTACCAACAGCCCCAGGGGCACAGCCCAGGGGCCCAGCCCTGGGGGACCAACAGCCCCCAGGGACCAGCACCCCCTGGGTACAAAGCCCCAAAGCTGGCACTGTCCCCCCTTGTAAGGGCCCCCCCCCCGGTGCTTATACATTACCCTCCCGGTGTTCTGATCGGCGCCGCTCCTCGGTGTTGCGTCGCCGTCTTCATCCTCCCGCGCTGGCTGCATCCGGTTCTCCAGCGGTCGCGCGATGACGTCATATCGCTGCGACCGCCGGAGAACCCGGATGGATGCAGCGAGCGCGGACGGGAGGATGAAGACGGCGACGCAGCACCGAGGAGCGGCGCCGATCAGAACACCGGGAGGGTAATGTATAAGCACCGGGGGGGGCCCTTACAAGGGGGGACAGTGCCATCTTTTGGGGGGGCCATATGCACTGCTTCCCCCTGCGCTGATTGACAGGGGAGCAGTGCATATATAATGAGCGGCCCCACGTGACGGGGCCGCTCATACAGCCCCCCCCCCCCCCCCTCCCAGCCTCCACAGCCCCCACCACACAGCCCCCACCACACGGGTCTACCGTATAGACCCGTGTATAAGCCGAGGGGGGGACTTTTCAGCCCAAATTTTGGGCTGAAAAACTCGGCTTATACACGAGTATATACGGTAATTACAATAGAGAACAAATAAAGTACAGTAATTGGATACAAAACAATAAGCATAGAATCAATGTGAAAAAAAATACAAGAAATAGAGCAAGAAATGAAGGTGACTCTGCTCAAAAGAGCTTACAATCTACAACGGGATAGGGGTTGCACAAGGTGGCGGGGCTTATTGCACTGGTGGTCCAGGCATCTTGAGGAAATGGGGCATAGGGCTAAGCTTACATGAATGGTCATCAGTCTGTGTAGACCTTTATGGTTTGGTGGAGTTTGTAGAAGAGTAATGTCCAGAGGATAGCCCATTCACTGTCTACAGTACAATGGACTTGTTAGGGAGGTATACATTTCAGGTTGATAAGGAAATAATGGGAGATATACACCTATGCTTTAAAGGTATATCTCCATGCTTGGATAACTCGTGTCCGCAATTATCATTACCCTTTGCTTGCGAGCCCAATAAATCTACGCCACACAATGTCGTAGAGTTTTGGAAAAGGTTGTATTGTATAATTACAATGGACGAGGTTAAATACCTCCAATTATGTCACATGGTGAGGTAACAAAACATCTGTTACTTTACAGAAGATAATTGGTTAGTATATATAAACATGGGTTATATTCGTCATGTGGGCTCCATTTCAACGAATTTCAGTTTAGTTATGAGTACACAAGTACCAATGCAGCATCCTACCTTTGGAGGCAGTATTGGACAAAGAAATTACTAAGAAAATGATATGGTTAGACAGAAAACTGGTTAACAAGTATACTAATAAGTGTTTATACTTCAACTTATCCTGGGTCTTAATGTCCAAGGATAGCCACATAGGCAATATAGATAGACTACTTAGGACATTACAGAATGTGCTGAACACTTTGTGTTTAGAGAAAGCAGAGTTAAAGGTCACAGTCTTCTAGACATCTAATAAGAGACTTGACTACACATTGAACAATACTTTAGAACTATAGAACTTATCTATCTAGTGAATTCATAGATATTTCCACAACAAGGTCATGCACCAAGTGGGGACATACTCACACATACTTCAGGTCATGCACCAAGTGGGGACATTCACTACATCCAGACTTCATAACCAACATTCAAAGCACCCTGCCTCTTCCTTTCAGGTCACGGTGCTCGTGGGGACATACTCACACACATTTCAGGTCATGCACCAAGTGGAGACATTCACCACATCCAGACTTCATTTCCAACATTCAAAGCACCCTGCCTCTTCCTTTCAGGTCACAGTGCTCATGGGGACATAGTCACACACATTTCAGGTCATGGATCAAGTGGGGACATTCACCCATCCAGACTTCATAACCAACATTCAAAGCACCCTGCCTCTTCCTTTCAGATCACAGTGCTCGTGGGGACATATTCACACACATACTTCAGGTCATGCACCAAGTGGGGACATTCACCACATCCAGACTTCATAACCAACATTCAAAGCACCCTGCCTCTTCCTTTCAGGTCACGGTGCTCGTGGGGACATACTCACACACATTTCAGGTCATGCACCAAGTGGGGACATACTCACACATACTTCAGGTCATGGATCAAGTGGGGACATTCACCACATCCAGACTTCATAACCAACATTCAAAGCACCCTGCCTCTTCCTTTCAGATCACGGTGCTCGTGGGGACATATTCACACACATTTCAGGTCATGCACCAAGTGGGGACATTCACCACATCCAGATTTCATAATCAACATTCAAAGCACCCTGCCTCTTCCTTTCAGGTCACAGTGCTCATGGGGACATAGTCACACACATTTCAGGTCATGCACCAAGTGGGGACATTCACCACATCCAGACTTCTTAACCAACATTCAAAGCACCCTGCCTCTTCCTTTCAGGTCACAGTGCTCATGGGGACAAACTCACACATACTTCAGGTCATGCACCAAGTGGGGACATACTCACACATACTTCAGGTCATGCACCAAGTGGGGACATTCACCACATCCAGACTTCATAACCAACATTCAAAGCACCCTGCCTCTTCCTTTCAGATCACGGTGCTCGTGGGGACATATTCACACAAATTTCAGGTCATGCACCAAGTGGGGACATTCACCACATCCAGATTTCATAATCAACATTCAAAGCACCCTGCCTCTTCCTTTCAGGTCACAGTGCTCATGGGGACATAGTCACACACATTTCAGGTCATGCACCAAGTGGGGACATACTCACACATACTTCAGGTCATGGATCAAGTGGGGACATTCACCACATCCAGACTTCATAACCAACATTCAAAGCACCCTGCCTCTTCCTTTCAGATCACAGTGCTCGTGGGGACATATTCACACACATTTCAGGTCATGCACCAAGTGGGGACATACTCACACATACTTCAGGTCATGGATCAAGTGGGGACATTCACCACATCCAGACTTCATAACCAACATTCAAAGCACCCTGCCTCTTCCTTTCAGATCACGGTGCTCGTGGGGACATATTCACACACATACTTCAGGTCATGCACCAAGTGGGGACATACTCACACATACTTCAGGTCATGCACCAAGTGGGGACATTCACCACATCCAGACTTCATAACCAACATTCAAAGCACCCTGCCTCTTCCTTTCAGGTCACAGTGCTCATGGGGACATACTCACACATACTTCAGGTCATGCACCAAGTGGGGACATTCACCACATCCAGACTTCATAACCAACATTCAAAGCACCCAGCCTCTTCCTTTCAGGTCACGGTGCTCATGGGGACATACTCACACACATTTCAGGTCATGCACCAAGTGGGGACATTCAGCACATCCAGACTTCATAACCAACATTCAAAGCACCCTGCCACAGGGGGAGTTGCCAGTCTGTAAGTTTAGGAAGGAGACACAAGTTTTCAGTAGTTAGGCTGGTTTCACACTAACACCTCCGCAGCGTCCTGTGGAGGGGATCCGCAAGCTGAGTGAAGGCACCGCAAGTCCCTATGTTTAACATGGGGACACAAGTGTCTGCGCTCTGGTGCAGATGGCTGTGTGCACCCATTGCCAGCAATATGTGATTTGTGCGCGTGCGGATGCCTGCACACAAATCACACAGTCTCGTCCACACCAGGAACGCGACATGTCGCGTTCAGGGTGCGGACGAGAATGTGTGATTTGTGCGCAGGCATCTGCCTACATACAAATCATACATTGCAGTGAATGGGTGTGTGGCGCCCCACAACGAGTGCGTCACAGGAAGGTATTGCATCCTTGACTGAAGATGCAATATCTTCCGTCTCAGTGACGAAATGGTTAAACCCAGAGCACCATAGACCACATGCACCACTCATAGGTAGAGGGCTAATCAGGTCCTGGTGGGAGGAGTGAAGGGTGTACTGTGAAGAAAAGTTAGTAACGTAGGAGAAGGGAGTTGGAGAAGGGAGAGAGAAGGAGCAGGGACCTGCACAGTGCCGTGCAGCCCTGGGACTGAACTTTACCGGCAGGGCACCACCAATCGGTGACCCAGACCGGAACGCGGGCAGCCAAGCAAGCGACGGGTTAAAGACACCCATGCCCAATTCCACCGGACACCAGGTCCGAGGCGAACAGATGTCCATCACTGTTCTGCAGAAACCGGAGTGACGGTGCAGCTCTTTAGGAGCACCTCACTACAGCCGCAACCTAGCCGTCTTACCAGCAGAGTACCCACCATTGGGACTCAGGACCTTTACACCCGGTTGACGAACCCAACAAAGGCTTCCACTAGAAGTATCCCTAGTACCCTGATCTGGTACTCTAAGGCGGCAATGGCAACTAGATAGGACAGTTAGTGAAGGAAGAACACCGTGGAGCTCTGGACTGAAACGATTCATCACTGAGACCACCAGGTCCGTGGCCCTGACAAAACTGCATACTGTGTATTGTACCGACTTACAGTAAAGACCCGTTACAGAGGAGCATTGTGTCAGTGCATTTCTTCATGACTGTTATTAACTCCGCATATCAAACAACCGAGCTGCCGTATTCCATCCAGTACAGCTCCTGGCCCCGGGGACTCCTGCTCATCCTGTGGGGAGCATCCCATCTAGCTGCCGCACATCCCTGTGAGGCCCAAGCAGCGCCGGTGCCATCACCGGATACCCACAGGTGGCGTCACAACAATCAAGAAACATCCCCATCCTTTAATCCCCTTTTATTTGGCCACCGGGCCCCACAGCCTCAGGCGCGGAACCGTGACAAGTGAAGCATCGCCTGCGACGTGAGAACCCGGCAACGGTGAATCAGGTGCGCATGCCAATCTGCATCAGAGCGCAGGCACCTGCGTCCCCATGTTAAACATAGGGACTTGCGGTGCCTCCACTCAGCTTGCGGATCCCCTCCACAGGACGCTGCGGAGGGGTCCGCAAGTGTGAAACCAGCCTTAGTGTGTGGACACACTGAAGAGAGGACAGAGACAAGCTGGTTGGCCTGGTATGTCTGCTTCTAGGGGAACAGGACTCCCAGTGTGAGGACTTCTGGCATCTGGAGCTGTCCGGCCCAGTCCCGGGGGGAACTCAGATCTCAGGCGTAGTCTGGGGGAAGTCATGGGTAGCGGTGCCTGAGGCTGTGGGCCTGGTGGGCAATGAAAAATGGGGAAAAAGAAAAATAATAAAAATGTCAAATTGTGACGCCACCTGTAGGTTCCGGCGATGACACCGGCACTGCTTGGGCCTCTGGGGTGATGGGCGGAAGCAAGATGGAGTGGCTCCCTACAGGAGAGGCGGGGTCCCCGGGGCTAAGGGTTGTGATGGTGGAATAGGGCAGCACAGTCGTTTCTGCGCAAGGTTGGAGTAGGGGAGCACAGACGGTTTGGTGCAGGTGTAAGGAGGGACACACACACATAAAATTCTTTTGGTACCTTTACTGATGTTTCGGTTACAGGTACACACGTCCGGAGTGAGGGATAACACCTTGGGATCTCCACAGCGAGTAGGGTTGTAGGTCTCCTTACTTTAAGTTTCCTGTTTGGAGTCTGGCAGGCATGGAACCTAACCGGACCATTACTTCTCTCTCTCTCTCCACACCCGGGTTGCTGCACTGAGAGCTCTCACTTGGGTTGCCGCCGACGTCTCTCCACGGTCCCTGGCTCTCAATTGTTTGTGCTGCGGGTGTCCGGGAAGCTAAGCCTCCTCGTGATGCTGGATTCTCTGCTGGGTTTATCCTTTCTGTCCCTTGCAGACTCAGACTCCAGTGACCAGAACTCTGGTGGGGTGAGTTGGTATGACTCCTCTCCCCCCTGTAACACGTTTCTCTCCTCTGCCTTCGACCCCTACTCTGCGGGTCTATCACTGCCTCTGGTGTGTACTGGTCTGGGACTAGCACGGCTCCAGTGCCAGCTCAGCTCACTAGACTCTGAGCTCTTCACAGTTCTGTAGTAACTGCACACTCTGGCTAATTTCCCTCCAGCACCTGTATTTATAGGGGATCTGGCTTAAGGGCAACCAGTTGAGCTCCCCCTACAGGCCTGGGTGGAAGGTGTTGGGTGTAAGTGGTTTACTCGCTGTGGGAAATCGTTCAGTGTCCCAGGGAAGTCTGTGGTTTCCTGGTACAAGGTGCCACAGAGCCTATCGCTTGGGGCTAGTGTTAAGAGATAGCACCTGAAAACTCCTTCCGTTTAGGGGATGTTAGACAAGACGTTACTGGGTAGGAGAGAGATGGAGTCTGAAGCTGCAGAGGAATGGGTTGTGAATACCCAAGACAGCAAGCAGAAATAGTCCAGGAGTGAGATAAGACAAATGCATGTCCACTGTGTTATGGACTTTGCTGATGGAAGATATTATGCCTCATGTACTGTGGAGTTATATGATGAGACAAGACTGTTAAGTAAAGTTATTGTCAAAGAGAAATGTGTGATGTCAGCTGAATTATGTGTGACGACAACCGAGGAGAGAATTGCAGCCAGTAGCCTGCAAGGGGCCAAAGAAAGTGAGACAGCGGAGTCTGTTGGCCCACGTGTGAGTACCGCTCACTACATTATCCCAAACATCATCCCTTGCACTGAGGAGCTGGCCGGGGCATGTGCTGCAGAACCAGGGGTGCTCTGCAGCCCAGACCCTGACTCGCCCGCGACTATCAAAGCCCCATATGACCGACCCCTTAACAATATGAACACAAAGAAAGGATGATGACCATGGACACTTGGATAAAAAACTCTACATTTATACATAGAGAGGTGGAGGAACAATGAAAAAAAAACAATGTTGGATTCAGGAGGAATTTACACCAGACAACAATTTTACATACAATTAAGAAGAGAAAGTTGTGGAATTATAGAAATCACAGGATGGATAGACATGTTACCTGTAAATGGTGAGGCTATGTAAACAACATTTTCAAGACATCTTGTCTATTCAGTGAAGTATGAGCGCCAAAGTTCAGAAATCCCCGCACTTACAGTCTTTGTTGCTGTCAATGATGTTATTATGGTTTTCTGAGGAACGTTTTGGCTCTCTGAATACACTGGTGCAAATCATCAAGATCCACTGCTGGCAGCTCCCTCTGAAATTGCTGACCAATGAAGTGCCAGATACACTTGATGGGAGACAAGTGTGGATACTCTGCATGGACATGGCAACATGTTTAGGTCACACAGGCTGCTCACAGTAGTGCGAGCAACATGCGGCTTGGCATTGTTGTGTTGAAAAATTGCTCCTGGGACACTTTGGACTAGAGGTAGTGAGACCAATGTAACTTTCCCTTTGGGACAAGCATCTTTATGGCATTGCACACGTTGCCTCCACTTGGAGACCAGAGGCTTGGATGAATCAATAGAGAAAGGAATGGAGGTGCATCCTCTTCCACGTTGAGTCCTGATTTTGTATTTAGCAAGAGACAAATTTTTCCTGCACCCCGGGCAAAAATTACATTTTGCAATCCCCTTTTCTAAATATCGTTTTGAGTAATCGTCATGTGACTGCTTGTATGTTATTTGCATACTTACACTCACTACATT
>JARQOC010000003.1:55238337-55384347 GCA_033576535.1 Allobates femoralis | reverse complement strand
TCTTATGAAGCCAGTCCTCCGTAGCCCAGGCAGTGTGCTTGGGATCATTGTTATGCTGAAAGACCCAGCCACGTTTTATCTTCAATGCCCTTGCTGATGGAAGGAGGTTTGTACTCAAAATCTTACATGGCTCCATTTATTCTTTCATGTACATGGATTAGTCGTCCTGGTCCCTTGGCAGAGAAACAGCCCCAAAGCATGATGTTGCTACCCCCATGCTTCACAGTAGGTATGGTGTTCTTTGGATGCAACTCAGCATTCTCTTTCCTCCAAACACGAGTTGTGTTTCTACCAAACAGTTCCACTTTGGTTTCATCTGACCATATGACATTCTCCCAATACTCTTCTGGATCATCCAAATCCTCTCTAGCAAACTTCAGACGCGCCCAGACATGTAATGGCGTAAGCAGGGGGACATGTCTGGCGCTGCAGGATCCGAATCCCTAGCAGCATAGTGTTACTGATGGTAGCCTGTGTAACATTGGTCCCAGCTCTCTGTAGGTCATTCACTAGGTCCCCCTGTGCGGTTTTGGTATTTTGCTCACCATTCTTAAGATTACTTTGCCCCCACAGGGTGAGATCTTGCGTGGAGCTCCAGATCGAGGGAGATTATCAGTGGTCTTGTATGTCTTCCATTTTCTAATTATTGCTCCCACAGTTGATTTCTTCACACCAAGCTGCTAGCCTATTGCAGATTCAGTCTTCACAGCCTGGTGTAGGGCTACAATTTTGTTTCTGGTGTCCTTTGACATCTCTTTGGTCTTCACCATAGTGGAGTTTGGAGTGTGACTGTTTGAGGTTGCGGACAGGTGTCTTTTATACTGATAACAAGTTCAAACATGTGCCAGTACCACAGGTAATGAGTGGAGGACAGAGCAGCCTCTTAAAGAAGACGTTACAGGTCTGTGAGAGCCAGAAATCTTGCTTGTTTGTAGGTGACCAAATACTTATTTTCCACCAAAATTTGAAAAAAAAAATTTCTTTCCAAATCAGACAATGCGATTTTCAGGATTAGTTTTCTCATTTTGTCTCTCATAGTTGAGGTCTACCTACAATGTCAATTACAGGCCGACCTCATCTTTTTAAGTGGGAGAACTTGCACAATTGGTGGCTGACTGAATACTTTTTTCCCCACTATATATGCTGAATATTATCATTATGAATTATTATTATGTTCTATCTAAATGTCTTGATTATTTTATCATAATAATGATAAAAACCTGATGTTCAGATTGTACTACAATAAATTTATCACTTAAACATGAGCCATATATGAAGGAGTCGGGGTCAGATTCAGGGGAACTGAGGAGTCGGAGGTTCGGCTTACCGATTCCACAGCCCTGGATCCTACATTTCTTCAAGGCAGCGCAGATTTTATACCCTTATCCTTATATTACAAGTTTGCTCTAGATGTCCCTGACAGAGGCTCACACCCCAAGACGAAAAAAAGAAAAAAAAAAAAAAAAAAGAATTGGGAGTATTAAAATCCAAAATCCTTCTTCCGTTGACATCTTTTGTCAACTGCTCAGCTGATGCTGTCAGGTGACACATCAGCGGATCGATTTGCTGCCCGGTCAGCTGATTCAGGTCCTTGCAGCGATCGGACGCCTTCCCAGGACAGTCTGCGAAGAGGTATTTCATTTTTTTATTTTTTAAACTATTGCTTTCTTTTAGTTCGCTTCTTTAACAGTGTATGTACATACCCTGCTAAAGCGAAATTACACAGATGTCACACAAGAACAGGATTATTCCTCTGCTCATGTGACATCACTTCCTCCTGCGCCTCCGCTTATATGCGCCGGAATACAGCATTGTGTGAATGGCAATGCGTATTCCAGAGCCTTATAATGGGGGCTATAGGAGGAAGCGCGCAAGTTCATTCTTTTTACGGACGCACTTTCGGCCCCAAAAGCGCGTTGCTAAATTACGCATAGTCTGAACGGCAAAAGTGAAAGTCCATTCACTGTGTCGGGAACGCTGATGCCGATGCGCTTTTGGGGGAAAGGCACCACGTAAAAAAACGCGGCTAAAGCGCGACGTGTGAACATTGCCTTAGAAGGAAGCACAGTGGGCAAATTTCTATGAACCCATGAGCACACATTGGGTGTTTGGTGACATTTTTACCTCAGTATTTGTAGCCAAAACCAGGAGTGGGTGATAAATACAGAAGTGGTGACGTGTTTCTATTATACTTTTCCTCTCATGGTTTTGGCTGTAAACACTGAGGTAAAAAACTCACCAAATACTCAATGTGTGCACGTGGCCTTAGAAACTACATTCTCATGAGCATTTGGTGAGGTTTTTACCTCAGTTTTTGTAGCCAAAACCAGGAGAGGAACAATCAGAGGTAAAATACAGGAGTGGTGACGTGTTTCTATTATACTTTTCCTCTGATTGTTCCACTCCTGGTTTTGGCTACAAATACTGAGGTAGAAATCTCAAACACACAACATGTGCATGTGGCCTTACAATACTGAGGTAAATAAACTCACCAAATACTCAATGTGTGCATGTGGCCTTACTGTCAAGAGGTCTTCATGTATATTAGCTCAAACACACTTTCTACAGGTTTGTAACATGAACCACGTGAGAAACACAATACTGCACGATTGACGCCATTCTCCAAAATGTTATACTTTCCTCTGCTTTTGTTTTTTCTTGAAATCGAAGCAGGAAGAAAAAAAATTAAAAACATAATAGAAAATCTAAGACGAAGAAAGATTCTGCTTTGTTGGTGGACAGTTTGGAAGATGGGAGGGTGAAACACGATCTCAGGCACCTTATAATAGAAGTGTGGACACTATTTTATATATAAGCGAGGACATTATTTTATACTATTATAATAAAAAATTAAGTTATATGAGGATGATGTAGGAATACAGGAGCTGACATGTGCACGGTGCTCACTGCTGCCCAGATCTAGGAATACAGGAGCTGACGTGTGCATGGTGCTCGCTGCTGCCCAGATCTAGGAATAGAGGAGCTGACGTGTGCACGGTGCTCGCTGCTGCCCAGATCTAGGAATACAGGAGCTGACGTGTGCACAGTGCTCTCTGCTGCCCTGATCTAGGAATACAGGAGCTGACATGTGCACAGTGCTCGCTGCTGCCCAGATCTAGGAATACAGGAGCTGACATTTGCACGGTGCTCGCTGCTGCCCAGATCTAGGAATACAGGAGCTGACGTGTGCATGGTGCTCGCTGCTGCCCAGATCTAGGAATAGAGGAGCTGACGTGTGCACGGTGCTCGCTGCTGCCCAGATCTAGGAATACAGGAGCTGACGTGTGCATGGTGCTCGCTGCTGCCCAGATCTAGGAATAGAGCAGCTGACGTGTGCACGGTGCTCGCTGCTGCCCAGATCTAGGAATACAGGAGCTGACATTTGCACGGTGCTCGCTGCTGCCAAGATCTAGGAATACAGGAGCCTGACGTGTGTACGGTGCTCGCTGCTGCCCAGATCTAGGAATACAGGAGCTGACATTTGCACGGTGCTCGCTGCTGCCCAGATCTAGGAATATAGGAGCCTGACGTGTGCATGGTGCTCGCTGCTGCCCAGATCTAGGAATACAGGAGCTGACATTTGCACGGTGCTCGCTGCTCCCAAGATCTAGGAATACAGGAGCCTGACGTGTGCACGGTGCTCGCTGCTGCCCAGATCTAGGAATACAGGAGCTGACATTTGCAGGATGCTCGCTGCTGTCCAGATCTAGGAATAGAGGAGCTTATGTGTGCACGGTGCTTGCTGCTGCCCAGATCTAGGAATACAGGAGCCTGACGTGTGCACGGTGCTCGCTGCTGCCAAGATCTAGAAATACAGGAGCCTGACGTGTGCACGGTGCTCGCTGCTGCCAAGATCTAGAAATACAGGAGCCTGACGTGTGCACGGTGCTCGCTGCTGCCCAGATCTAGGAATACAGGAGCCTGATGTGTGCACGGTGCTCACTGCTGCCCAGATCTAGGAATACAGGAGCTGACATTTGCACGGTGCTCGCTGCTGCCCAGATCTAGGAATACAGGAGCCTGACGTGTGCACAGTGCTCGCTGCTGCCCAGATCTAGGAATACAGGAGCCTACCGTGGGCACGGTGACTGCTACTGCCCAGATCTAGGGGAATACAGGAGCTGACGTGTGCACAGTGCTCGCTGCTGCCCAGATCTAGGAATACAGGAGCCTGACGTGTGCACGGTGCTCGCTGCTGCCCAGATCTAGGAATACAGGAGCCTGACGTGTGCACGGTGCTTGCTGATGCCCAGATCTAGGAATACAGGAGCCTGACGTGTGCACGGTGCTTGCTGATGCCCAGATCTAGGAATACAGGAGCCTGACGTGTGCACGGTGCTCACTGCTGCCCGCGCTCAGCCGTATCATCATTTTCCCTGTTCAAGACTTTGAAATAAGACTCGCAGTGAATCATTAATGAGGCGGCACAGGATTGTCTTTCACCTGCTATAGACACGTGAGCTGAGCAGGTAAAAGGTTGAAATACCGGACGGTGAGCCAAGTTCAAATAAAGGCGCCAATACTTTCCAAACAGCAGCAGAAAATAGACTGAACTGAGCCCTAGAGATTATAAAGAATATGTAAAATAGCTCAACATGTAATTGTAAAACTGCATAAATAAAAAAAAAAATAATTACAATTTACTTACTACAGGAAAATCCTGTTCTGGGGTCATTGGTAATGGGGGTTACTGTGTCTAGACCGCTGCAGGCACCTGGATCCTTGTTAGCCACTTTCTCATAGACATTTGCCCTATATGTGAGCTGCTGTAATCTCCAGACAGCCGAGCCCAGATTAGGACACTGAAGAAGGGGGAGAAAGGGTACTGTCACACACAGAAATATATTGCATGCAACTCACTGGTTGCAGTGAAATCATGGACACATTGTTCTATTTTGTGGCTGTGTACAAATGGAACAATGTGTCCATGATTTTACTGCAACCAGTGAGTTGCATGCAATATATTTCTGTGTGTGACGGTATCCAAAGAGTCCATGGCAGAGGAGGAGATATATTGCTCAGCCCCTGGGATAATACAGAGACCCCGATTCTCGCAGAGACGGTGGTTAGGCTATGTTCACACTGTGTGTTTTTGGTCCGTTTTTTGTGATCCGTTTTTGCATGGAAATAGATCACTTTCTGTGATGCCCAGCAAAGTCAATGAGTTTTTTGATAAATAATGTGCAGACGGAGCATTTTTTACTGGTTCGTTTTTGGGACAGAAAACGTATCCAGAAAAAGAATGAGCGTGTCAACTAGTGATCTGTTTTTTCTCCTCCGTTTTCTCCTTTGACACCATTGTTAATGGACAAAAAAAAACGCAGCACAAAAAAAAAAAAAGAAGGATCAAAAACGCAATACTATTACAGTATTAGGCCAGGAGGGGAGGCTTAGGGATGTGCTAGGTAGGAAGCTGCAGGGACAGGTAGTGATAGGCGAGTAGCTGACAGCTTCCCTTAAACCTTATAAACTGTGAAACTATGAAAGGAAAGCGGCTTATGGTGGAGGCCACCAGAAAAATGAGCGTGTGGCTTCTTTGCACTACTCTGCGGTTATTAAAAGAAGTAGGTAAAGACCGCTTTTAAAGGATTTGGGAGGGTTTCAGCTCCAAAAATTCAACAACAAAAAATTCAGTGAGAGCACCCTAAAGAGGGTTTGCATAATGTTCTCAAACAAGCGAAAGGTTTCTCCCAAAGGATTCTTTTTCATGGAAGGGGGGGATAAGTTGTAAAAAATGTAGTGGTGAAAGCCAACTGCTAAGGCAGGCTTCACACCACGTTTTTTCCCTGTCAGGTTCTTCTGTCCAGTGTTTTGCAGGATGCACAGAGAGAACCTGACAGCCCAGGACAAACAGAAACGGAGAGCAAATCTGCCCTCCGATCCTTTTTTGTGCCAGAATCGTCTGTGCACGCTGTTCAGTGCTGAAATATCAGCACAGAGGCTTGCAGCGGAGCTGGCCACGGTGCTGATATTTCAGCCATGGAGCTCTCTCTCCAGGTACTGAAATTCAGTGGCGGCTGCTATTAACAGCGGCTGCAATTTCAGCACCCGGCATCCGGGAAGCAACACGATTTTCTGCCAGATCCAGCGCCCATAAACTCTCATGTTATGGGCGCCGGATCGCCCTGGATCCGGGAGGATCCGGAAATGCTGCAAGGTCCAGGGCAAAAAATGAAATAAACCGGATCCAGCTGGACAGACACCAAACCGGATGGCAAATAACTGCCATCTGGCACCATAAGGATACAATAGGGGCAAAATCGGATCTGGGGCTGTCCGGTTCACACTGAGCAGCTCCAGATCCACAAAATTGTGGTGTGAAGCCAGCCTTAAGGCAAGGTTACGTGCTGCGATGTGGCAGCGATCCGACCAACAATGTGGATTGCTGCCACATCGTGAACTGATCGCTGGTGAGCTGTCACAAATGCAGACTCACCAGCGAGAACGCTGGTAACCATGGTAAACATTGGGTAACTAAGCTGAGTGCGGCACTCAGTTACCCGATATTTACCCTGGTTACCAGCTCCCAGGGTGTGCTGTGCGGTGCTGGGAGGTCGTTTATCGTTGGTCTCCCGCTGTCACACGCGCCAATGCTGGGCGCCCAGCGGGAGACCAACGATAGATTTATGGTCCTGGCCATAAATCTACAATCAACGACCTATCGTTGATACATGTCACACACAACGATGTTGTTTTGACATCGCTGCAATGTCACCAAACCGGTGACGTTGTCAACGATATCTTTCACGATATCGTTGTGTGTAACAGGCCCTTTAGTCTAATGAACAGAACACACATGGACCGTGCACATACTGTACTGTCCTGCTCTCATGGAGAAGTGGATACCATTGTATACATTGTAGCAAACAACCAGATATTATTGAGCACCTCCTACTGATGTTGTGTTGAATTTACAAAGATTTGTCTAAAATTGTATCCACTTCTGTATGAGACAAAATTTATAAACTGCCCTAAACGTCATTATGTTTTCCCATTCACTTACTGCTAAGGCTGCTTTCACATCGCGATTTTTTCCTGTCCGTGGGGATCCTGTTTTTTGCAGGACCTCAAGGTCAAGAAAGGACAGGATCAGATGTGTGCCTACGGATGCCATTTCTGTGTCCGAGTACGTGACTTTCACGGATCAGGACACAGAAAAGCCAGAGCCTGCAAAGTGCAGGCAAGCGAGGCACTTTCACTTTCTCAGTGTATATACATACAAACATACATTGCGGATGTGAAGCAAGGGTTAAAAATAAAAAAAAAAAGATCCTCACCTCTCCGGCGTGTGTCCCGCGATGTGCGGCATCTATCTCCGAGGGCTTAAGGACCTGTATCAGCTAACCGGGCAGGGTGGGGCAACCAGATCAGCTGATTGGTCACATGACTGCATCAGCTGAGCAGTTTAAATAGCCCGCCCGCCAAAACTGATCAGCGGGCAGGTTATTTAAACCGTCATGTGACCAATCAGCTGATCGGGTTGCCCCACCCGGTCAGTTGATACAGGTCCTTAAGCCCTCGGAGATAGATGCCGCACATCGTGGGACACACGCCGGAGAGGTGAGGATCTTTTTTTTTTATTTTTAACCCTTGCTTCACTCCCGCAATATATGTATATACATAGCAAAAGTGAAATTACATGACTCAGTACACTAAAATCCGCGCTCCATAGGCCCCCCATGTTAATTGCCGCGGTCCGCGCCAGATTAAATTGTGTCCAATTTGGTCCACTGTGCCCAAAATTGGAGCAGTCTCTGATTCTGGGCACAGCAAAAAAATCGAACAGAATCGGATCAGTCACAAACCGGATGGCAATAGAGCACCAATCTGTGCTCATAGGGATACATTGGGGCCAAATCGGATCCGTGACTGTCTGTTTTACAACGGATGGACAAAAATCATGATGTGAAAGCAGCCTAAGGGTACTTTCACATTAGAGTTTATTTGAAATCGCGGCAGATGCGGTGAAAAAAACGCATCTGCCGCGATTACCGCATAACCGCTGCACTTGTGGCACAGTTGCAGCAAGCCCCAGAATGTCTATGCGGGCTTGCGGCAGGTGCGGTATCGGCACTTGCGGCGGGTGCGGCCGCAAAAAAACGCGGCTGACCGCGATTTTTTTCGCGCGGCCGCAACTGCCGCAAGTGCCGAAACCGCACTTGCCGCACACTTACCGCAAGCCCCATAGACATTGCATGGGGCTTGCCGCAAGTGTACCACAAGTGCAGCCATTATGCGGTAATCGCGGCAGATGCGTTTTTTTCACCGCATCTGCCACGATTTCAAAAAACCGCTGATGTGAAAGCAGCCTAACACATATATTGACAACAGCAAATCAAGGAAACATAAAACTATGTTGGAAAGATGGAGAACCTTTCATATTAAAGGGAATCTGTCACCAGGTTTTTGCCATCCCATCTGAGAGCAGCATAATGTAGAGACAGAGACCCTGATTCCAGCGATGCGTCACTTACTGAGCTGACTGCTGTAATTTTGATAAAATTACTGTTCTCTCTGCTGCAGGTTTAGCAGTTTGTGAACATGCCGGACTACCAGACTAATGATAATCTTCAAATGATTAAACAGTGATTTTATCAAAACTACACTGAGAAGCCCAGTAAGTGGCACATCGCTGGAATCAGGATATTGGGTCCTATATTATGCTACTCTCAGATTAGGTTGCAAAAACCTGGTGACAGGTTCCCTTTAACAAAATAATTTACAAAACAACTTCTATTAAATGGTAACTGGTCGCAGGCAGGAGCCCATGGTGGGCAGATTCTTGTGAATGACTGTATGGATCAAACTAGTGCCATTTGCCCTTTATTACAGTCATAAAGATATTTATTGGTCCTGTAATCGAACCATAGGAATTATGAACTGCAGGATGTCCTAAAGCGTGGATACAGACATAGGAGATTAGTGGTGAACAAGCAATACTGTACTCAGTACTTGTAGCGAGCAATTGGACTCTTGGATGGCCATCGCTCGAGTGCCAAGTATAATGGAAGTCAATGGGAACTTGAGCATTTTTCCAGAAGAGTTTACTATCAACTAACTACAATCAATTAAAAAAGATAGTTAATGAAAAATCCTATGTGTCCAGACTTTAAGGACATCCTGTAGAGAGCAAAGGAGTCAATGTATGCCTAGAAGACAGAAGATCTAAGGGGTACGGTTTCTCCTACTGGAGAGTGACATGTTAGGTCTGGCACGCCAGTATAAGGAGACTTAAACGCCGCAATGCTTCCCTGGGAAATTTAATATGTAAATTGCCTCTTCAAAGAAGACTTGAACTCTAGAACCTCCTATTGGAAGAAGCAATCCCAAAAGTCAATATCGACCCTTTAACGAGCCTTGTCATATGACCAGGAATATAATCCAAATATTATTCTCAATTTACAGACACGGTGTTTCGGAGTGTTTGCTCCTCGTCAGTGCAAACTATGAGATCTGATTTGACTAGGTGAGAGGATAAGATTGGGGATCTAAGGGATAAAGTTTCTCTTTATGGAGAGTGACACATGCCAGTGGTATAACTTGAAGCTCATGGGCCCCAATGCAAAAGCTCCAATGGGACCCTCAATTATTGAAATTCTTTCATGGCAATAGTCTTTTTCTATAGCCCAAAGGGACTTTTGGGGTCCCCTAGAAACCAGGGCTCGGGTGCAATTACAACCCCTGCATCTATTGTAGCTACACCCCTAACACATGCCAATATGAGGAGTCTTAAGGTGAACCAAGCAGCAAGATTTAAAGCTATAAAGTGAAGCCGGTGCCTTACAGGCACTGGGATACTGAGTGCAATCATACCTTTACTTCAATGATTCCAGGTTTGATTGCAGAGAAAGTAGGGCAGCAGTTGATTGTTGTGTGCAGCACTGGGGTAGTTGTTGTTGTTTTTTTGCCTCCTCTGTGGGCATGCCTTTCTGCTATAAGCTGAACCCCCTCCTCCCTATTAGCTGTACTTTTGGTTTCAATACTTTCAGATGAGAGGAAGGGAGGGGGGAGGGTTGGCTTACAGTCTAAAGACATGCTCCCAAGGGAAGAATGAAAAAAACAACAACCCCAGTGCTGCACACAACAATCAACTGCTGCAATGTTTTCCAGGAGTTTTATTACACTTTTCTCTGCAATCAAACATGGAATCATTCAAGTAAAGGTTTAATCATACTCAGTATCCCAGTGCCTGTAAGGCACCGGCTTCACTTTAGCCCTAAATTCTGCTGGTTGGTTCCCTTTAAACACCTGCAATGCTCCTCCTGGAAATGTAATATGCAAAGAGCCTCTTCTAAAGGTCAATATTGACTTTTAGGATTGCTACTTCCAAAAGGTGGTGCTAGAGTTAAAGCCCTATTATTATATCATTATTATTATTATGCTCTCTTTGAAGAGGCAGTTTGCATATCAGAAGGCAGGGGTTATTCCACAAAAAAAGCCAAAAACAATCTATAATTCAATGCAAACAAGCCCAACCTGTTCCCGGGCATCGTGACCTGCGGCTCCTGGTCAGGATACGGATAATTACCAGAGGTAACAATGTACATTCCTCCTCGTTAATTATACACAACACTGCTGGACTCGTGTGAAAGCTGAACAGAGGATGCAGCAGAGTCGTGACAATGTGTCAGTAGTCTGTCCACACTCCACAATGTTTGTTCCTCTCCTCTATACGCAATCAGCAGTGACCGGCCCCAATTCCGCCTGTTCTCGCCTTGTCTCTCAGCAACCAACAGTTGTAATCAAGAAGAACTTTCTAGGTCAAGTCTCTGCCTCATCACCATAGAGGAGCAAACAGTAAGGCCGTGTTCACATGGGTTTGTTAGTTAGTTTTTTTTAACGTGGATTTTGAGACAGATCCTGCCTACAAATCCACAACAAATAATATTTACAGACACTTTTTCACATGGATTTTGAAGCAGATTTTTTTTTAAAGGGATTTTCTGGCTAAAAATAAAAATCCTAAAATCACACAGAAAAACATAAAAAAAAGCCCAAATCATTAAGGAAGGAAGGAAAATGAAAAGGAAAGAGAAGGGAATGAAAGAGAAGGGAAGGAAGGGAAGGAAGGAAAGAGAAGGGAAGGAAGGAAAGGAAAGGAAAGAGAAGGGAAGGAAAGAGAAGGGAAGGAAAAGGAGAAGGGAAGGAAAAGGAGAAGGGAAGGAAAGGAAAGGGAAGGAAGGAAAGGGAAGGAAGGAAAGAGAAGGGAAGGAAAGAGAGAAGGAAAGAGAAGAAGGAGAAAGAGAAGGGAAGAAAGGGAAGAAAGAGGAGGAAAGGAAGAGAAAGAAGAAGAAGAAAGAAGAGAGGAAAGAAAGAGAAGAAGGAAAGGGAAGGAAAAGGAGAAGAAGAAAGGAAGGAAAGAAGAAAGAAGAAGAAGGAAGAGAGAGAAGAAAGAGAGGAGAAGAGAAAGAGGAGGGAAGGAAGGAAAGGAGAGAGGAAAGAGGAGAAGGAAAGAGAGAAGGAAGAGAAAGAAGAGAAGAAAGGAAAGGGAAAGGAAAGAAGGAAGGAAAGGAAAGATAGAGAAGGAAGGAAGAGAAGAAGAGAAGGGAAGAAGAAAGAAAGGGAAGAAGGAAGAAAGAAGAGAGAGAGATGGAAGAAAGAGAAGGAAGAGAAGGAAGGAAAGAGAGGAAGGAGAGGAAGAAAGAAGGAGAAGGAGGAAGGGAAGAAGAGAAAGAAGGAGAAAGGAAGGAAAGGAAGAGGAGAATGAAAAGGAAGAGAAATAGGAAGAGAGGAGGAAGAGAAGAGAAGAAAAAGGAAGGATGAAGAGAGAGGAAGAGGAAGAGAGGAGAAGAGAAGGAAGAGAAAGAGAAGGAAGAAGAGAAGGAAAGAGAAGGAGAAGAAAGGGAAGAAAGAGAAGAAGAAGAAAGAAGAGAAGGAAAGAAGAGAAGGAAGGAAAAGAAGGAAGGAAAGAGAAGGAGGAGAAGAGAAAGGAAGAAGGAGAGAGGAGAAAGAAAAGAAGGAAGGAAAGGAAGGAAGGAAGGAGGAAGAAGAAGAAGGAAAGAGAAAGGGAAGAAGAGAAGAAGGAAGAAGGGAGGAAGGAGAGAAGGAAGAAAGGAAAAGAAGGAAGAAGAAGGAAGAAGGGAAGGAAGGAGAGAGAAAGAGAAGGGAAAGGGAAGGAAAAGAAGGAAGAAGAAGGAAGAAGAGAAGGAAGAAAGAGAAGAGAAGGAAGAGAAGAGAAGGAAGAAGGAAAGAGAAGGGAAGAAAGGAAGGAGAAGAAAAGAAGAGAAGGAAAGGAAGAAAGGAAGAAGAAGGAAAAAGAAGGAAGAAAGGAAGAGAAAGAGAAAGAGAAGAAGGAAGAGGAAGAAGAAAGGAAGGAAAGAGAAGGAAGGAAAGAAAGGAAGAAAAGGAAGGAAGAAGAGAAGGAGAGGAAGGAGAAGAGAAGGGAAAAAGGAAAAGGAAGAGAAGGAAAAAGAAGGAAGGAAGAGAAGGAAGGAAAGAGAAAAGAAGGAAGAGAAGAAGGAAAGAGAAGGGAAGGAGAGGGAAGGAAAGGAAGAAGAGAAGGAAAGAGGGAAGAGAAGGGAAGAAGAGAAGGAAAGAGAAGGAAGGAAAAGAAAGAAGGAAAGAAGGGAAGGAAAGAATGAAAAGGAAAGAAGAGAAAGAGAAGGGAAGAAAAGAAGAAAGGAAAGGAAGGAAGAGAAAAGGAAGGGAAGGAAGGAAGGAAAGGAAGGAAAAAAGAAAGAAGGGAAGGAAAAGAAAAGGAAAGAGAAGGAGGAAAGAGAAGGAAGAAAGAGAGGAAGGAAAGAGAAGGAAGAGAGAAAGGAAGAGAAAGGAAAGGAAAGAAGAGAGGGAAAGAAAAAGGAAGAAGGAAGAAGAAAGGAAAGGAAGGAAAGAAGAAGGAAGAAGAGAAGAGGAAAGGAAAGAGAAGAGAAGAAAGAGAAGAGAAGAAAGAAGGAAGGAGAAAGAAAAGGAAAAGAGAAGGAAGAAAGAAAGAGAGAAGGAAGGGAAGGAAAGGAAGAAGGAGGAAGAAAGAAGGAAGAAGAAGAAGAAAGGAAGGAAAGAAAGGAGAAGAGGAAGGAAGGAAAAGGAAGGAAAGAAAGGAGGAAGAAGAAAAGAGGAGGAAGGAAAAGAGAAGAGAAGGAAGGAGAGAAGAAGGAAGGGAAAGAAGAAGGGAAGAAAGAGAAGGAAGGAATAAGGAAGGAAGGAAAGGAAAGAGAAGGAAGGAAAGAAAGAGAGAGAGGGAAGGAAAGGAAAAAGGAAAGAGAAAGGAAGGAAAGAGAAGGAGAGGAAAGAGAAGGAGGAAAGGAAAGGAAAGAAAGGAGAAAGAGAGAAGGAGAAGGGAAAGAAGGGAAGAAAGGAAGAGAGAAAGGAAAAAGAGAAGAGGAAAGAGAAGGAGGAAGAGAAGGAAAGAGAAGGGAAGGAAGAAGGAAAGAGAAGGGAAGGAAAGAGAAGAAGAGAAGGAAGAAGAAAGGAGAAGGAAGGAGAAAGGAGATGAGGAAGGAAAGAAAGAAGAGAGGGAAGGAAAGAGAAAAAGGAAGAAAGAGGAAGGAAAAGAGAAGGAAGAAAGAGAAGGAAGAAGAAAGGAGGAAAGAGAAGGAAGAAGAAGGAAAGAGAAGGAAGGAAAGAAAGTGAAAGGAAGAGAAGAAGAAAGAAGAGAAGGAAGGAAAGAGAAGGAAGAAAGGAAAGAAGAGAGAAGGAAAGGAAAGGAAAGAGAAGGAGAAGAAAATAAAGAAGGAAGAAAAGGAAGGAAGGGATGGAAAAGGAGAAGGAAAGAAAGGGAAGGAAAATGAAAAGGAAAGAGAAGGGAAGGAAAAGGAAGGAAATGAAAGGAAAGAGAAGAAGGAAGGAAAGAGAAGGGATGAAATGAAAAAGGAAGGAAGGAAAGAAAGAGAGGGGAAGGAAGTGAAAGGAAAAGGAAGGAAAGGAAGAGAAGAGAAGAAAAGAGAAGGAGGAAAGAGAAGGAAGGAAAGAGAAGAGAAGGAAGAGGAAAAGGAAAAGAGAGGGAAGGAAGAAGAAGGAAGGAAGGAAAGAGAAGGGAAGGAAGGAAGGAAAGAGAAGAGAAGGGAAGGAAAGAGAAGGGAAGGAAAGAGAAGGGAAGAAAGAAGGGAAGGAAAGAGAAGGGAAGGAAAGAGAAGGGAAGGAAAGAAGGAAGGAAAGAGAAAGAGAAGGGAAAGAGGAAGGAAAGAGAAGGGAAGGAAAGAGAAGGGAAGGAAAGAAGGGAAAAGAGAGGAAAGGAAAGAGAAGGGAATGGAGATTGATATGGAATTGACGCTGTACACGTTTAGGAGCCATGTGATATTTCTGGAAATGTTTTTTGGAGTGCTATTTTTTTAATTATAAATATACAGAAATATTAATGAGATAAATAGATGAATTAGATTAATGGGTGAATAATTATATAAATTATACAAAGAAGACAGATTTATAAAATAGAGGGATACTAGATTGATAGATTATAGATTGTATACAGATTAATTATGTATATAATCTATCTAATGTATAAATCTCATTACTCTAAATTAATCTACCGGTATTTATCTAATTAATCGATGTATCTCATTTATCTTCCATCACTCTAGCAATTATTTCCTAATATCTTGTGTTGCTCATATACTTGTGCTGCTGAAATTCCTGGTGTATTTATCTACATAGACAGATACAAGATTGAGAGGGATCAGATATTTATCTCATATCTCTCTTATTAATCTGTCTAATTAACTAACTACCGAATTTATCAAATTCCTATGACTAATTACCGTATTCACCCATAAACCTAATCTATCACATATCTCTATCTATCTATCTATCTATCTATCTATCTATCTATCTATCTATCTATCTATCAGTCCAGGGATGGATGTACAGTACTATTGTTGGAAGGTGCACAGAGGCCCATGACATAAGGGGGCCCACTCCCACCTACAAAGCAGCAAGTGGCTTCTGCCTCACACAATATTGGACTGCATAGACCCCTATACTGTTCTTGCACAGGGTCTCTCTTCTGTGTCTGCCTCTACCATAACAGTTGTTACAGCCTCAGGTATATCCCCCCCGAGGGCGCTGCCATCTGTCCATGGGATGTAATTAAGGAGCAGGTAGAGTTTCTATGTTGCATTACCTTGAAGCACCATGTACTGAGGAGATCAGGAGGGGAGATCTCATGATGGGGGTCCCTGGATAGAGGGGGGCAGCCCCAGCACCATGTACTGAGGAAATGACATGATGGGGGTCCCTGGATAGTGGGGGGCAGCCCCAGCACCATGTACTGAGGAGTGATCACATGATGGGGGTCCCTGGATAGAGGGGGGCAGCACCATGTACTGAGGAGTGATCACATGATGGGGGTCCCTGGATAGAGGGGGGCAGCACCATGTACTGAGGAGTGATCACATGATGGGGGTCCCTAGATAGCGGGGGGGCAGTCCCCAGCACCATGTACTGAGGAGATGACATGATGGGGGTCCCTGGATAGTGGGGGGCAGCCCCAGCACCATGTACTGAGGAGTGATCACATGATGGGGGTCCCTGGATAGAGGGGGGCAGCACCATGTACTGAGGAGTGATCACATGATGGGGGTCCCTGGAAAGAGGGGGGCAGCACATGTACTGAGGAGTGATCACATGATGGGGGTCCCTAGATAGCGGGGGGCAGTCCCCAGCACCATGTACTGAGGAGATGACATGATGGGGGTCCCTGGATAGAGGGGGGCAGCACCATGTACTGAGGAGTGATCACATGATGGGGGTCCCTAGATTGCGGGGGGCAGCCCCAGCACCATGTACTGAGGAGATGACATGATGGGGGTCCCTGGATAGAGGGGGGCAGCCCCAGCACCATGTACTGAGGAGATCACATGATGGGGGTCCCTGGATAGAGGGGGGCAGCCCCAGCACCATGTACTGAGGAGATCACATGATGGGGGTCCCTGGATAGAGGGGGGCAGCCCCCAGCACCATGTACTGAGGAGTGATCACATGATGGGGGTCCCTGGATAGAGGGGGGCAGCACCATGTACTGAGGAGTGATCACATGATGGGGGTCCCTAGATAGCGGGGGGCAGCCCCAGCACCATGTACTGAGGAGTGATCACATGATGGGGGTCCCTGGATAGAGGGGGGCAGCCCCCAGCACCATGTACTGAGGAGATGACATGATGGGGGTCCCTGGATAGAGGGGGGCAGCCCCAGCACCATGTACTGAGGAGATCACATGATGGGGGTCCCTGGATAGAGGGGGGCAGCCCCAGCACCATGTACTGAGGAGATCACATGATGGGGGTCCCTGGATAGAGGGGGGCAGCCCCCAGCACCATGTACTGAGGAGATGACATGATGGGGGTCCCTGGATAGAGGGGGGCAGCCCCAGCACCATGTACTGAGGAGATCACATGATGGGGGTCCCTGGATAGAGGGGGGCAGCCCCAGCACCATGTACTGAGGAGATCACATGATGGGGGTCCCTGGATAGAGGGGGGCAGCCCCCAGCACCATGTACTGAGGAGTGATCACATGATGGGGGTCCCTGGATAGAGGGGGGCAGCACCATGTACTGAGGAGTGATCACATGATGGGGGTCCCTAGATAGCGGGGGGCAGTCCCCAGCACCATGTACTGAGGAGATGACATGATGGGGGTCCCTGGATAGAGGGGGGCAGCCCAGCACCATGTACTGAGGAGATCACATGATGGGGGTCCCTGGATAGAGGGGGGCAGCCCCAGCACCATGTACTGAGGAGTGATCACATGATGGGGTCCCTGGATAGAGGGGGGCAGCCCCAGCACCATGTACTGAGGAGTGATCACATGATGGGGTCCCTGGATAGAGGGGGGCAGCCCCAGCACCATGTACTGAAAAGTGATCACATGATGGGGGTCCCTGGATAGAGGGGGGCAGCCCAGCACCATGTACTGAGAGGGATGATCACATGATGGGGGTCCCTGGATAGAGGGGGGCAGCCCCAGCACCATGTACTGAGGAGATCACATGATGGGGGTCCCTGGATAGAGGGGGGCAGCCCCAGCACCATGTACTGAGGAGATCACATGATGGGGGTCCCTGGATAGAGGGGGCAGCCCCAGCACCATGTACTGAGGAGATCACATGATGGGGGTCCCTGGATAGAGGGGGGCAGCCCCAGCACCATGTACTGAGGAGATCACATGATGGGGGTCCCTGGATAGAGGGGGGCAGCCCCAGCACCATGTACTGAGGAGTGATCACATGATGGGGGTCCCTGGATAGAGGGGGGCAGCCCCAGCACCATGTACTGAGGAGATCACATGATGGGGGTCCCTGGATAGAGGGGGGCAGCCCCCAGCACCATGTACTGAGGAGTGATCACATGATGGGGGTCCCTGGATAGAGGGGGGCAGCCCCAGCACCATGTACTGAGGAGTGATCACATGATGGGGGTCCCTGGATAGAGGGGGGCAGCCCCCAGCACCATGTACTGAGGAGTGATCACATGATGGGGTCCCTGGATAGAGGGGGGCAGCCCCCAGCACCATGTACTGAGGAGTGATCACATGATGGGGTCCCTGGATAGAGGGGGGCAGCACCATGTACTGAGGAGTGATCACATGATGGGGGTCCCTGGATAGAGGGGGGCAGCACCATGTACTGAGGAGTGATCACATGATGGGGTCCCTGGATAGAGGGGGGCAGCACCATGTACTGAGGAGTGATCACATGATGGGGGTCCCTGGATAGTGGGGGGCAGCCCCCAGCACCATGTACTGAGGAGTGATCACATGATGGGGTCCCTGGATAGAGGGGGGCAGCACCATGTACTGAGGAGTGATCACATGATGGGGGTCCCTGGATAGAGGGGGGCAGCCCCCAGCACCATGTACTGAGGAGTGATCACATGATGGGGGTCCCTGGATAGAGGGGGGCAGCCCCAGACCATGTACTGAGGAGTGATCACATGATGGGGGTCCCTGGATAGAGGGGGGCAGCCCCCAGCACCATGTACTGAGGAGTGATCACATGATGGGGTCCCTGGATAGAGGGGGGCAGCCCCCAGCACCATGTACTGAGGAGTGATCACATGATGGGGTCCCTGGATAGAGGGGGGCAGCACCATGTACTGAGGAGTGATCACATGATGGGGGTCCCTGGATAGAGGGGGGCAGCACCATGTACTGAGGAGTGATCACATGATGGGGTCCCTGGATAGAGGGGGGCAGCACCATGTACTGAGGAGTGATCACATGATGGGGGTCCCTGGATAGTGGGGGGCAGCCCCCAGCACCATGTACTGAGGAGTGATCACATGATGGGGTCCCTGGATAGAGGGGGGCAGCACCATGTACTGAGGAGTGATCACATGATGGGGGTCCCTGGATAGAGGGGGGCAGCCCCCAGCACCATGTACTGAGGAGTGATCACATGATGGGGGTCCCTGGATAGAGGGGGGCAGCCCCAGCACCATGTACTGAGGAGTGATCACATGATGGGGGTCCCTGGATAGAGGGGGCAGCCCCCAGCACCATGTACTGAGGAGTGATCACATGATGGGGTCCCTGGATAGAGGGGGGCAGCCCCCAGCACCATGTACTGAGGAGTGATCACATGATGGGGTCCCTGGATAGAGGGGGGCAGCACCATGTACTGAGGAGTGATCACATGATGGGGGTCCCTGGATAGAGGGGGGCAGCACCATGTACTGAGGAGTGATCACATGATGGGGTCCCTGGATAGAGGGGGGCAGCACCATGTACTGAGGAGTGATCACATGATGGGGGTCCCTGGATAGTGGGGGGCAGCCCCCAGCACCATGTACTGAGGAGTGATCACATGATGGGGTCCCTGGATAGAGGGGGGCAGCACCATGTACTGAGGAGTGATCACATGATGGGGGTCCCTGGATAGAGGGGGGCAGCCCCAGCACCATGTACTGAGGAGTGATCACATGATGGGGGTCCCTGGATAGAGGGGGGCAGCCCCAGCACCTACAGTTGGAGCAGACCAGAGCAGCACAGAGGGCCAGGCCCTGTGCCATACAGAGGGGGCTCAGCACACACAATGGCCCCTGTGCCCCCCGTCCTCCCCCAGCTGTGCTCATACATACCCGGCTCCTCAGCTCCCCGGCCTCCGGCCTCCCCGCACTCTTTCTGCCATTTCAAAACTTCTCTCCCTCCCTCCTAACGATGAACTTTTCTTCTCCTCCGCTGACAATAGCTGCAGCCTCCGCCCCTCCTCCTCCTTCAGCCTCTCCCCTCCCTCGGAGCCTCCCTCCCGTCTCCATGGAGATGTTTGTGTTGATATGAATGCCGGGCTGTGATTGGTCGGGGCTGTTTACACTGACACTCAGTGCGGCCGCATCTCTGCCTGTCACTCACCTGCGGCATTAACGCAACAAGAACGCACTGAACTGAACCGCGTGCGATCTCTCCCCGTCCGGGGCCTCTGCGTTTATAGTATAGTTCTATGGCAAAAAATGCTGAAAAACGCAGGAAAACCGCAGCAGAAAACGTAAGGCTTCTCCTGCCAAGAAATCTGGAGTTTAGAGAAATCATATAAATCATTTATCAAAATAATTTGTTTTTTATTATTATTATTTATTACTATTATTATTATTATTATTATTATTAATTTATGTAGCAGCATTAATTCCATGGTACTGTACATACAAAATTATAGATATGGTTTACAGTAAATAAATTACAAATGACAGACTGGTACAGAGGGGAGAGGACCCTGCCATCGCCGGTTTACATTCTACAGGATATTGGAGAGGAGACAGTAGGTCAGGGGTGCAGCAGCTCCGGTGGTGGTGAGGCGGCAGCTCCGGTGGTGGTGAGGCGGCAGCTCCGGTGGTGGTGAGACGGCAGCTCCGGTGGTGGTGAGGCGGCAGCTCCGGTGGTGGTGAGACGGCAGCTCCGGTGGTGGTGAGGCGGCAGCTTCGGTGGTGGTGAGCTCCAGCTCCGGTGGTGGTGAGACGGCAGCTCCGGTGGTGGTGAGGCGGCAGCTCCGGTGGTGGTGAGGCAGCAGCTCCGGTGGTGGTGAGGCAGCAGCTCTGGTGGTGGTGAGGCGGCAGCTCCAGTGGTGGTTAGGCGGCAGCTCCGGTGGTGGTGAGACGGCAGCTCCGGTGGTGGTGAGGCGGCAGCTCCGGTGGTGGTGAGGCGGCAGCTCCAGTGGTGGTTAGGCGGCAGCTCCGGTGGTGGTGAGGAGGCAGCTCCGGTGGTGGTGAGACGGCAGCTCCGGTGGTGGTGAGGCGGCAGCTCCGGTGGTGGTTAGGCGGCAGCTCCGGTGGTGGTGAGGCGGCAGCTCCGGTGGTGGTGAGGCGGCAGCTCCGGTGGTGGTGGTGAGGCGGCAGCTCCGGTGGTGGTGAGGCAGCAGATCTGGTGGTGGTGGGGCGGCAGCTCCGGTGGTGGTGAGGCGGCAGCTCCGGTGGTGGTTAGGCGGCAGCTCTGGTGGTGGTGAGGCGGCAGCTCCGGTGGTGGTGAGGCGGCAGCTCCGGTGGTGGTGAGGCGGCAGCTCCGGTGGTGGTGAGACGGCAACTCCGGTGGTGGTGAGGCGGCAGCTCCGGTGGTGGTTAGGCGGCAGCTCCGGTGGTGGTGAGGCGGCAGCTCCGGTGGTGGTGAGGCAGCAGATCTGGTGGTGGTGAGGCGGCAGCTCCGGTGCCTGTGGGGAGGCAGCAGCTCCGGTGGCGGTGCGGTGGTTGCTCGGTCATTGCAGGCTGTAAGCTTTTCTAAAGAGATGTTTTTTCAGGTTCCGTCTGAAGGATCCGAGCGTGGTGGATAATCTGACGTGTTTGGGCGCAGAATTCCAGAGGATGGGGGATATTCGGGAGAAATCTTGGAGGCGGTTAGGAACGAATAAGTGTGGAGGAGAGGAGGAGGTCTGAGAAGATCAAAGATTACATGATAGAAGATAGTGGGAGATTAGTTCGGAGATATAGGGAGGAGACAGGTTGTGGATTGTTTTGTAGGTCAGTGTTAGTAGCTTGAACTGGATTCGTTGGGGAATTGGGAGCCAGTGAAGAGATTTGTAGAGGGGAGAAACAGGGGAGTAGTGAGGAGAGAGGGGGATTAGTCGGGCAGCAGAGTTGAGGACAGACTGGAGAGATGCAAGATTGTTAGCAGGGAGGCCACAGAGGAGGATGTTGCAGTAGTCGAGGCGGGAGATGATGAGGGCATGCACAAGCATTTTAGTAGATTGAGGAAAGGACGGATTCTGGAAATATTCTTGAGCTGGAGGCGACAGGGGATGGTTAGAGTTTGGATGTGCGGTTATAAGGACAGGGCAGAGTCAAGAATTATCCCGAGGCAGCAGATTTCGGGTGCAGGAGAGAGAGCGATGCCTTTTACGATAATAGATAGATCGGATAGGGAAGATACTTGAGATGGAGGAAAAATGATGACTTCAGTTTTGTCTACATTGAGTTTTAGGAAGCGAGAGGAGGAGAAGGAGGATATGGCTGACATACACTCCAGAATTCTGGACATTGATTTATAAAAATCATTTATCAGAATCATTTAGCAAGATCATTTATTAAAATAATTTTTCAGAATCATTTATGAGAATCATGTATTAGAATTATCAGGTATCAGAGTATTTCTGATGTTTGACTTTGATATATGACCATGTCCTAAAATGTCACAAAGCATTCACTGATCTCAGGGAGACCAGTCCAAGAAAACACTGCGGGCAGCCGGCTAAAGCGCTCAACACAGTGAATTCCTAGGCGCATTGCCTCCTGGGAATTATAAATATTCAAATAGAGTCTGTGGAGCCTCAGTTAGGAGTCTCAAACACAGGACTAGCCAGATAACCCTCCAGGGAAGGACCCAGCCAAGGGGTGGCTCCTTGCGGAGAACACCATAACCACCATATTAAGTGGCCCTTTTAGTCTTCCCTGGAGGGATATCTGGCTAGGCCTGTGTTTAAGACTCCTAACCGAGGCTCCACAGACTCTATTTGCATATTCATGTCCTAAAATGGACATTGTACTGGTGAACACAAGTTATTGACACGCCCCTCCAGGGCAGTGGCGTAAGCATAGTTTGGTGGGCACCGGTGCGAAATTTAAACCTGGGCTTCCCCCGGCATGTTGATGAAATGTATGTGTTGAGCCCATTGGGACGGGGCACTTGGTACCGGACCTGGTTTGCTGCTAGGGAATGTCACGGAGGTCCTGGTCCGGACCGTGTCCCGGGCCATAGCAAGTAAAAGGGGAATATTTACAGGGGATTAAATGTCTGTCATGACGCCACCCACGGTGTGTGGTCAGTAATGGGACCACCGCTGCTGCAGAACCTCCGGGGATGATGTTAAAGCAGCTGTAGATGGAATAGCTCTCTGCGGGTAGAGCTGGGTGCCCTGGGGCAGTGATTTTAAAGTGAATGGTGTAGGCTTGTAGTAGGTGCATTTCACTTACTTTCCTGCTGCTGCAGCCTTCTCCCAGCCTGTGTGTGGAGCTGACAGGCTGTGGCTCTCCAGGTGGGATCTCTCTGAGATGTGAAGTCACTCAGTCTCCCAGATTTGTTCCTCTGTTCCTTGTGCTCCTTCCCTCAGACCCCGGTTAGGCCTGGAATCGAGAAGCAGACTGTAGAGAAGCCTGACGCAGCCCCTTTACACTACAATCTCTCTTCCTCAGCTCTCCAGGAACTGAACTAACTACTTCCTCTTGACCCAGAATATATAAGGGAGCTGCTTGAGCTCCCCCTTCTGGCCTAGAGGTGCTATTGCAGTGTCAGGAGTTGTGTGGGGAGTTAACCCTTGGTGATGTTTCTGTGGCACTTAACCCCTGGGGTGCCACATTCCCCCTTAGTTAAAGACAGTACTCCGGGACTGTAGAAAAACATACAATCAGTTAATATAACAATTGATATTTACAGAGACTTGAAAAATAAAAAGTACAAATATCACTAAAGTTCAAAAAG
Source organism: Allobates femoralis (assembly GCA_033576535.1). Classification (NCBI taxonomy): domain Eukaryota; kingdom Metazoa; phylum Chordata; class Amphibia; order Anura; family Aromobatidae; genus Allobates; species Allobates femoralis. The sequence continues at coordinate 55,361,520 of JARQOC010000003.1, read as the reverse complement.
AGTTCAGAAAGGTCAAAAAGCAGTCCTTCCAGGGGTTTTAGTCCATTGCCTCTGGGCTGATAGATATTTACAAAAGAGTCTATACCACAACCAGTTCCATGGTAGTATGGTCCGTAAATAAATAAAGAAGAAAAGAAGTTCAAGAATATTTAAGAAGTTCATACAGGACAGTCTCTGTAGGTACTGGGCTTTTTAACGTTGCAACCTATTCTAAACACGTATGGGTGTCTCTGGTTACAAGTGCAGTAGGTCTCTAGGCCCTCGGGTCACCACATAAGAGGCCAAGTTCTTACTCTCCGTGGCTGCCACCTAACACCAAGCTATTCTCACCCTTTCTCAGATGTCCATTGTCTGATTATTCTGTCCTACTGATTAACTGACCTCCTTGTTCCCCCTAGAGGTGAATATATCTCCCTCCCAGGTAACCTCCCACCGTTCTGCTAATGTTGGAGTGCTGGAATGGGTCCCACCCACCAACCTAGGATCCACTTGCAGCTGGGGAAATTACACCTCTTTTACGGGTGCAATACCCCACTGTGAATCCTGACTATGTGGGGCGCCACATACTCCCCTGATGGAATATACTCATCCGCGGGTATTGGTACCTGTTAACCGGAGAGTGAAAAAAACATTTTTGGCTTTTTATATTCAACTTCACAATTAACGGGCAAACTATTTACAATCAAGCATACTTGGATTTCTTCCTATTTCTAGGAGGCATATTTCTTATAATGTTACACACATTGCAGGTCACCTATTGGCAAAGTTAGTACTCTCCGGCTATTACTATCTGCATAAAAGACATAATCTAATTCGGCCCAACGGGGACCGGTACTAACTATGCGGTAACGAATTGTCCAGCACAGTCCAGTGTGAGTAATCACCGCCGGACCGCTGTATATCACTCATTATCAACACAAGGGGCAATAAAAGTTCAAAATAAAAGTTTCTGGATTTTCAGGGTTTAAAACACACAGGATACTGTTCATTATTCAGGGATGCAAAAAAAAAAAAGGAACAATAAAGGGGTAGGTGAAAAAAAAGAAGGGGCTATATACAGTTCAAGTCTCTACAACAGGAGTCTTATTGTTGGCGGGATATTCTAATAGCGAACCAGCCTAAGGGGCCTGGATACCGCTCAAATGTAACCTGCTCACCTCGTTGCAGATCTCAATCCGGGTGTCCATGCCGCAGTTATGACTCAACGTCTCTTCTAGCGAACAATATGTCCTCCTGAAGTCCGGGTTCTCATAGGAATCCCCATCCTTCATCATGGTAAAAATGCACTACAATTCCACGGATGGTAAGGAGGCACGGTACTCCACGACTGCCTGCACTGCTACCACTGCCTCTCGTGCTTCTCGGCCTTCTCTTATCGTCATCAGTTCACAGGCCCTCTCCGCACTCCACCGTTGACACACCCATATCAGGGCTTCCTCCATGTCCTGGTGGAGCCGTCCAAAAGCGTCTCTCCAGTAGTCGGCATCCCCCTCTAGTGTTAAGAGGGACGCCGCTGCCGGGTCTCCTTGTGCGGCTCTGGCCTGTTCTTCGAACTCACGCACAATGTCTCTCCAACGGGGTGCTGCCATGCTGCCGGATATAAAGGAGCCTTGGTCGTTCTGTCCTTCTCTTCCATTTTGTCTCTTTATTGGCAACCACTCCCGGAGACCTTCCTGTGGGACGCCCCTCTGATAGATTGATGGCAATCGGGGCAGCCACACTTTTTGGTGTCTCTGTCTTGGCCCCCTTTCTTCTAGGGGCTGAGGCACACCCTCGGGCCTACATATGGTGTTTAGTACATGGCTACGGCGCCATCTTGGGTCCTCCTGCAGTGATGGCAGGAACCCATTTTTGGCACCAAGCAATGGCGGGAAAAGTTCTTTTCAATAGTCCAAGGCACACGGTACCCAGTAATACCGGGCACGAGATCCTGTTTGTGATACCAGAAGAATATGTCGAGCCCCAGGCCCTGGGGTACTCGGGTATCAGGCTCGGTGGGTGTTTTCACGGGGGATGTCACGGGTGGCAGCGCCTGAGCCCGTGGCCTGGGTGACACTTCAATAAGGGGTGTATGTGCAGGGGATTAGAGTTTGTCATGTGACACCACCTGTAGTACCTGGTGATGGGTCACCAGCGCCGCCACAGTCCTCCGGAGGTCGATGGTAATGCGGCAGAGATAGCAAAGCTCCCTACAGATGTAGCTGGTCCTCCGGGGCAGCATTCCTGTAAGTAAACAGGTTGATGAAGGTAGCCACACAAAGGCAAAGTCACTTTCTCCCGGGTACTTTACTGTAAACGTTCAGCAGAAAGAATACAGAGTCCACAGTTCAGCAAGATGTCATTCAAACAGGTAGATCTACGGGTGGCTCAAGTAGATGCCAGGTGGTATGGTGGAACCCGTGGTAAACCTTAGTTGATGAACCCGTGTTCTTTCTTCTGTAGGTAGTATTGGGGCTCCCCTCCCTCGTTGTGAGGAAGCAGGCAGACCGCTCCGTCTGGCAGGGTGCTGCAGCCGGTAAACAGAACGCAGCAGCTGGTTGACGACTGCAAAGGTAGACTTTGGCCGTTTCCTCGGGCCCGGCGTTCCTGTGGTGGACGTGGGAATTCCCTGGAGTATGGTCGCTCCACGCTGGGGTTCCCCCTTTTTCTCTAGGGCCCAGACTCCGCTTGTCGGGCGCCCTCTTTCAGGACCCTCTCAGGATCCTCTCTCTCCTTTCCTTCGGATCAGCATAGAGCCGTCCTGGTAAACCTTCCGCCTCGCTCCACACTCCTTCTCCTCTCCTCCTCCTCCGACTGTCCCGACTCTCAGACGTCCATTGTCTGACTATTCTGTCCTACTGACTAACTGACCTCCTTGTTCTCCCTAGAGGTGAATATATCTCCCTCCCGGGTAACCTCCCACCATTCAGCTAATGATCCACTTGCAGTTGGGGAAAATACCCCACTGTGACGCCTGACTACATGATGTACCACATCTGTGCTCAGCTTGCGCTTCCCCGCCGCAATACGCAGCGGCGGGGAGTGCAAGTGTGAAGGCAGCCTTAGTGAATGGAGAGCTTCGTTGGGGAGTGAGGAGTGCAGGACGGCGGAGAAGCTGTCGGGACAGAGGGAGATCCTAGGGGCACCAGGTAGTGCGGTGGGCCAGAATCCGGACCCGGTACGTCTACCGACGGAGGGATCTGGTCCCAGAACAGAGGACTGGCTCTGAACACAGTGTGGGCGTTTATCCCCGAGCTGTTAAACCGGAGGCCCGAGCTTCTAGAGGAAGTCGTGGCCGAACACCTGGCGCATCCCTAAAAAGGCATACCCGGGAGGGTCCTCCACAAAGAGCCCGTGGGAGCTGACTCGAGGCTCTGCACGCGGGAGCATTCAAGGGAGACAGGAAAGGGCGCAGGTGTGGTGCCCCACTATGTAGGTGCCACAAAGGGGGTACTGCACCCGTAAAAGAGGTGTAGTCATCTCCACTGCAAGTGGATTTTTGGATGGTAGGTGGGACCCTAAACCTACATCCCACATTAGATCATGAAGTGGGAGGGAACCCAGGAAGGTATATAGTCACCCCCAGGGGAGAAAGGAGGTCTTTTGTCTTTGACCGTAGGTCGGTCTTTTGGCTGGAGGCTTTTTGACCATCGGCCGTCGCCTCCAGGGTTGTAGAGCTAGGAGAGTTCAGGCAGGGAGCCTGAGGCACGAAAGAGGGTCACCTCGGCTGAGGGACTCGGAGAAAAGAAGTACAGATCCCAGACAGAGGAGAGAAGGGAGTAAGAAGCTCGAAGGGAGTTCACTCAAAGAAGGAAACTGGGTACCGAAGCCCTGTAGGAACCTTCACGGCCTGCAGAGAATCCGTAGAACGGGGGTATCTCCAGATACGGCCCTGATTCCTGAGCACCCATTAGAGGGGAATCAGACACCGCAATGGCCAACTGCGGTGATCAACAGAAGGGTCACCCGATGGGAACAAGGGAAGTAAAGAAATACAGCAGGAGGTCAGATTTTCTCTATATGAGATCAGGCTTCACACCGCTACTGGGAAGCAAGGGAAGAAAAGGAACAAGAAAGACACATAAAGGGGGTTCCGTCTATCTACCAGAGATCCGCTTGCAGCCGCCCATAGCCACTTGTCATTGTAACATCATACTGCACTGTGAACCGTAATGACTCTGCAAATGTTCCAGTAAAGTACCCGGTGAAGTGACTCTCGACTCTGCTACATCTTTCTTTGCATGAACTCATTCCTTCCCCAGGAATCGCTGCCCCGGAGGTTTCAGTCCTGCCTGCGGAGGACTATACCATCACTGCCGCAATACCACCGACCTCCGGAGGACTGTAGCAGCGCTGGTGACATCTCACCAGGTACTGCAGGTGGCGTCACGAACAAACTTTATTTTATTATTTTTCCCTTAATCATTGACCACCAGGTCCACAGCCTCAGGCAGCCACCCGTGAACTCCAGACTGAGCCTGAGATCTGAGTACCCTGGCCTGGGTGAGTCACAGAGAGGGACCGGCAAGGAACGACAGGCACACCACCAAGGGTCCTACGTGAGTCAACCCAGTTCCCTGGTGACTACTCAGGCCAGAAAGACCCAAAAGACTGTGCCATCTGTGACCTGTCTGAAGTACTGCCAGTAAACCCGTGCATAGTTAAAGACTGTGTGACGTACTTTATTTGCCTGTGCCTGGAGAGCCGCACACTTTCTGCATTGAGAAGACTGGTAACAAGACTGTGTGGTAAGTTGCCTCCCTGTGTAAAAACTATTCACAACTGCTCCGGGGATCCTGCTCCACCTACTGGGAGCGTAACCATCTTGCTGCTCCAGCATGACCCCAGAGGACTGTCCCAAAGCGCCAGTAACATTACCGGAACCGTAGGTGGCGTTACAAATCACTTTTATTTTTATTAACTGTTTCCCCCTTTTTAAGCGACCACCAGGGCTACGGGATCGGGCAACAGGCCCCAGTGACAACTCCCGTGAAGTAAACGCCCTGGACCAGGTACCCCACAGCCCTGGGGCGGGTCACAACCTGCAGGTGGCGTCACATAATAACAAGTATCCCCAGGTCCAGTCATCCCTGCCCAGAATGAACCCTCCACACCAGATCCCTATCCGTAAGAGAGAGAGCCACCCACGCCAAACTTTTAATGACACCGCCAGGGCCACGGAGCCGGGTCTCAGTCCCTGTGATCCCCGTGATGAAGCCTCAAAGCAGCCCGATTCCGAGTATCTTAAGGCCCCGGAAGGGTGTGTGATAGTCACAGTTGCATGAAAATCTCTGTCGGCCAAGTCTTGTTGTGGACAGGTGTGGAGCTGTTCTGGAACAAAGTGTCCATGTTTTCCTAATCCTTTCTAACCGCTTTCTGACCTCTAGGACATTTCCAAAATCATTTTAAAAAAATCAAGGGTTAACCAAGGCATTGCTATTTTGGCTAAGCGCTCATTCAGACATCCATTTTTGGCTATCCGTGGTTTTCAAAAACTCCTTGTTTTGATTAACTGTCCCTTTAAATATACAACGAACTCTTCTGTTCCCCTATCAGAGTTAATGTTATATGGAGCGTATGCGATCTAGGAGAGAAAGTGACAGCGGAGAGGTGTTGGGGTAGTTACTAAAGAGACGTGGTGTGAACAGGACCCACCTATTATTGTCTCTACCATGGATGACTTGATGCCTTCGGGTTTTTGTATGTTTTGTAGTATATCTAAGTGCAGAAAACACTGTGAAACCAACAAACCTTTCAACAGCATTAATAGGAGCCATACCGGTAATCTCCCAGCTTTACCTAAATCTAAGCGCCATTTTAATACTTTAATACTAGTAACTTCTCAGGTGGCAGAAGGGTCTGTGGTACTAATTAGTCAACAGCAGCCAGCTGAGAATTTTGCACTTTTATAGGGTAACCCCTTTAAAAAATTAATGCAGTTTCGATTAAAGTAAGTTCTTCACAAGTGCCATAGTGGTATGACTGTATAGGTGCTAACACCAGGGCTGTGGAGTTGGTAAGCCAAACATCTAACTTCAACTCCTCAATTTCCCTGAATCCGACTCTGACTCTGACTCTAAGGCTGGCTTCACACCACGGTTTGATCCGGTCTGGGGCTGTCCAGGATGACCCTGACAGCCCCGGACCGGATCAGCAAACAGAACCAGAGGGCCAAATGTGCCCTCTGGTCCTGTGTGCAGCCGGATGCTGCTAATTGCAGCCACAGCTGCTGATTTTTCAAGGTCGCGGCTAGCATGGAGCTAGCCGCGGTCCTGAAAAAACAGCGGCGTGCAGCCGCCAGTGCCTGGTTGCCGGATCCTCCCGATCCGGGGCAATCTGGCCCCATAGGCTCCCATGTTAGGTAGCGCCGGATTGCCCCGGCTCCGGGAGAATCCGGCCGAATCTGAGATCCGGCAAATTGGGGAGATTTTTCTCGCTGGACAAAAAAATGATGCAAGCATCATTTTTGTGTCCGGAGAGAATAATCCGTATTCTCCCGGATTGTCCCTGGGTGATGAAACCGGATGGCGGAGAGCTGCCATCCGGCTCCATCCGGCCCCATAGGCTGCTATGGGGCCAAAAACCGATCCGGGGCTGTCTGGTTTACACCGGACAGCCCCGGATCAAAAAAAACTTGGTGTGAAGTGAGCCTTATTCCACCAAAGTGGACATTGACTACCCCGGGCCCTTGTGGTCATTGCATTTGGTGTCTTGGACAGATTTTATGAACCCCCCGTTAACCGAGTTCTGTTTGCTATAGCAAAGAAAAATTTGCATGTTCCTATTTAACACCCTTGTACTGTCTTTTCAGCCAGTGGACATGCTGTGTTTAATGGGGGTATGTGGCAGACCTGCGGTCTGTTTGCCAAATAGGTACTGCACCTAATCCATACTGCGCAAAAGACTGTGTGTAATGGACTTGAATAATGGGGCCACCATAGCCTAACACCATGTGCTGGCCAAGAGGAGAGTCCAACCTTCCCATCGTGGACCAGACCGGCCAGTGGCACCAAAACCAGCATCCGCCCCCTGCATTGACTGTAACACACAATGGAATGCTGATCAGCCAAACCACCTCACCCCCTAAGGCACACGACAGAGCAGAGAGTGAGGACCACCCATGGAAGGGTTCAGCATGAGGCGCAAACAGGAAAAAGAGAGCTGCACATGTGAGAGAGAAGATGCTGCAGCAAGAGCAGTGCACAGCTACACGTGCGCCATGGAGAGCAAAGAGAGAGAGAATTCGGTACCCAGGGTCAAGGAGACAGATTCCCCCAGTGTCAGGAAGCGCGGTGGATTTTAGCGCTGAATGCTCGCTTCCCCGAAGGTTTAAATTTCCGCACGGATCTAATGTATTTTTATTAGATGTTTATAGGGACGCAATTTCATGCTCCTAAGGTGAATATAATATATAGGGGAGAAGTATGTAGAAACTAATAGTAACACTATCCTTGGTTGCCCATTGCAGAAATAGTAGATGTGGTGAGAAAAGAGTCAACTGAGACATGTATCAGTGAGCTTATGTGGAGCCCACTGGGACGGGGGTACTCGGTACCGGACCGGTCTGCTGCTGGGGAAGTCACGGGTGGTCCTGGTCCGGTCCGTGTCCCGGGCCCACACAATGGATGAGGGAATATTTACAGGGGAAATGTCACGTGTGACGCCACCCACTTGGTGCGGCCAGTGATGGGGCCGCCGCTGCTGCAGAACCTCCGGGGGTGATGGAATGGCAGCGGAGATGTTATAGTTCCAGTGGGGAGAACTGTATCCCCCGGGGCAGTAAGGGTTAAGTCTATTGTGTGTAGTTGTAGCACACTTACTTGCAGGCACTGCAGGGATCTCTCCTCCTGGCTGGTGCTGACAGGCTGGATCTGTATGAGGGAGAATGGTGTGCAGATAGAGGTAGACAAGAGAGGCAATTCAGGGTTTCCAAAGCTTTACTCTTTGTTCTTTCCAAGCAGTTTACAAGTAGTTTGCAGTTCTTACAGAGTTTAAGCACAGTTCTCAGTACACGGGTACATTCTCCCTCTCCGGGTTCCCTTCTTCCCTGCAGCCAGGCCTCTCTCTCCCTGTGACCCCTCACACAGTCTGTAGTGTCCTTTCAGGGCTGTTTACATTCTCTTTACTCTGTGTTGTGCGACACTGGACAGTATGGCGGTGACTCGGACCCCTGGTGGGCCCTCCTGGTTGTCACTGAGCTGCCTGTCCTTTGGGTTGGGGACCCTAACGTGAAGCTGTGGTCCCCCGTCGTGTTGTTTGGGGATTCCGGGTAAACTGCGGTCCCCTCTAGAGCCGACACTCTACTCAGCCCAGCCTCCAGCAGTCCTCAGCACGAGGCTCTACCAGGCTCCTTCTCTCTGTTCCTTTCAGTATCATAGGAGGGACTTCTCTGCCTGCAGTCAGTGGCTTTAGCTGCTCTCTAGGGCACGGGTTACACCGTCCCTCTCTGTTCTGTCACACTCCTGGTGGCATCAGCATCGGACGGGCTTTCTCTCCCCTCTGGCTCGCACTGGTCAGTACAGATTCTGCGCTCCTAGCCTTGCACTCACAGAACGTGTGATTGTCCTTCAGTCTTTACAGCTCAGCTTCTGGTCTTTGCATCTCGGCTCCCTGGGCCTACTAACTCCCTTCACTCCTCCCCCTCACTATATACTGTCAGTCACCTGACCTCTGGTGTGCCCAACCCACTCCTCTGAATCCACCACCCCTCGATCTCATAGAGTTCTAATCTCAGGGCTGGATGTTAACCTCTTTCTGACACGTGGGTTGTGTGGGCTGTGAGGGTGTTGTTGTGCAACATTTGTCCTACCTGCCTGGCTGCAGTTCCCTTTTGTGGCCTCCTGGACGCAGGGGCGCCACACTTACCTGGGATGTAACAAGCTGTATCGAAAGAGTAAAAATTATGTATTGCATGGGTATAAAGAAATTATATTTCATGTGAGTGGGTATGTTTCTCCAATATTTTGGCATACGCTGTAAAAACAAGTTATTTGGGGAACTTTATCACTCAATGTGAATTACATATTTTTGTAATATTGTATGAATTTTTACAAAAGTGATTTATATTATATCTACTAGTGCAATATATTTATCTGTTTATATCAAGTTAGCAGTTTTTAGTCCAGTATTGATATAGTTAAAATGAAAAGACTGCTGAAAAGCAACTTATCCAGATCTTAATTAATGGTGAATGATGGCACATGTGATAGGAGGGTGGTATGAATGCTTTTAATTTCTCTATAAAAATGTGATGTTCACATTTGCAAGCATGCCTAAGACTAAAGGGGGGTTTACAAGTTGCGATATCGGCGTCCAATTTCCATGAAAAGTCACGTGGTTCGATCATTGGAGCCGATATCGTTCCTGCGTTATATGGTGTGAACGTCCAATACAATGCAGGAACGATGTCAATGCGATATCGGGGATTGAATGAGCGTGCTATTCAATGCCCCGATATTGAATGGAGATTGGAGCCGGATCGTGCTGTGTGACAGCCCAACTCCGATGTGAAGTTCAACGTCACCCATTCACTCCCATGTTAAATAGTCGTTCCTGGGTTGGGGGGCGTAGACATCGTACGGACGTTGCATCCAGAAATCGCAACGTCTAAACCTCCGATGCGATGCGGGAGAAACGTGCACTAAATGTGCGCTCCCGCGCCATTGAATTGCGATATTGGAACGATATTGCAACGTGTAACCCCACCTTAAGGATTTTGTATCCTAAAGGCGTGGAGGAAGGGGGCTGCATACCCCACTAATGCTTTTAAGGATGTTTGAATAAAGATCTGGAATTTTAACTGCAACAAGTCTGGTGCTGGAGTTCCTTCAATATTTGTTCATGTGAGAGAGAAGATGCTGCAGCAAGAGCAGTGCACAGCTACACGTGCACCGTGGAGAGCAAAGAGAGAGAGAATTCGGCACCCGGGGTCAAGGAGACAGATTCCCCCGGTGGCCTGTGGAAGCTCTCAGATCCATTCCCGTCTATGGACCCGGAGCTCCTGAAAACAGAGGTCGAGGAGCTGAATCGGCAGCTCTTCAAGGTGCAGGCGGCCGAATTCAATAGGTGGAAGAGAAATGTGACAAAGGGTACCTCGCCACTGGCTGTGCAGCACCTGCCATCCCAGGCTCCGGAGAAGACCCGGCACCGGAGCAGAGACCACAAACGCAGGTACCGCTGTCGCACTACTGGCCGAAAGCACCCTAATCGGACCCCTGAATACCCCTTCAGTCACTAGCCCCGGCTGGGCATCTACAGACATAGATTGGGAGAAAAACGTGGCCCCGGGAGACAAATTACCGGCCCCGCTGGAGCCCGAAATCTCACCTGACACCAATGGGGCCCGGGCTAAGACTATCCACTTCCATTGGGTACACCGGGGAGATGCTTTGATGGGGTTCCCTGGGGAAGCACAGGATGAGTCGGTGGGTATCGGGGATTTGCTAGAGGTCATCTCGGAAGAGGAATACCGTCGGCAACAACAGGCGACAGAGGAGGCCAAAGAGCGGGAAGCCAGGCTAGGTGAGAGGCCCTAGAGGACACAAACTTGAAGGTCAAGAGTAATACCCGCATGGCCCAGGCCACCAAATAGCCTGAAAGGAGAAGGGGCTCGGTATTAAACTTCAATCTCCATAAAGGTTGAGGTTTTATTAAAGAACCCCACATGATCAACAAGATTTTTGTAAACAGAAGGGACGTAGAGTATCACCTGCCCATAGGGTCCCCCAGCCGAGACCTATACCCTAAAGAGTGGGTGGAGTATTCCCAACATTTGGGCCATCGTGGGTGGTACGCCCTCAATGTTTGGAAGGTGTCAGCTGAGGTGCAGGCCCCAAACCCTACAGCCCCTGAACCTGCGGTGCCATCACCAGCTTCAGTTCCGGCTGCGATATCAACCCCAGTCACACTACCCTTGCTGCTAAATCCATCTGACCAACAGCCCCTGTGTGGCGCCCCTGCGTCCAGGAGGCCACAAAGGGAACTGCAGCCAGGCAGGTAGGACAATTGTTAAACACTAACACCCTCACAGCCCACATAACCCACGTGTCAGAGAGGTTACATCCAGCCCTGAGGTTAGACACTATATGAGACCAGAGGGGTGGTGGATGAGGGAGTGGGTTGGGCACACCAGAGGTCAGGTGACTGACAGTATATAGAGAGGGGGAGGAGTGAAGGAGTTCAGTAGGCCGCAGTAGGCTGAGAAGCAAAGACCAAGAGTAAGCCATGGTGCTGAGAAGCAGGCCAGAGAACAGCAGGAAGTTGAGCTGAAGCTGAGCAGGAGAGAGCCACACTGCCTGGAAGAGTGAAGACTGACGGAGCGCAGAATCTGTACTGAGCCAGTGCGAGCCAGAGGAGAGAGAAAGCCCATCCAGAGAGTCAGATCCCCAGGAGTGTGAGAGAGCCGAGAGGGACGGTGTAACCCGGGGCCCTAGACACACAGCTAAAGCAACTAACTGCAGGCGGAGTAGCCCTCATATATACAGAAAGGAACATAGAGGAAGGAGCCTGGTATCCTAGTGCTGAGGATTACTGGAGGCTGGGCTGAGTAGAGTGTCGGCTCTAAAGGGGACCGTAGTTCACCCGGCATCCCCAGATAATACGACGGGGGGTCTGAGTTCCAGACTGAGATTCCTAACCCTAAAGGACAGGCAGCTAAGTGACGTACTAGGACTCACAGAAGCCCAAGTCACCGCCATACTGTCCAGTGTCGCACAACACAGAGAAAGAGAAGCAATAGCCCGGAAAGGGAGATACACAGACTGTGTGAGGGGTCGCAGGAGGGAGAGGCCTGGCTGCAGGAGCAGAGAGAACCCGTGTACTTGAACTGTGTAACAACTGCAAATAACTTGTAAGCTGACTAAAAGAACTTGAGTAAAGCCTTGGAAAACCCTGCATTGCCTCTCTTGTCAGTCTCTAGCTGCAGACCATTCCTCCCTACAGATCCAGCCTGTCAGCGGCAGCCAGGAGGAGAGATCCCTGCAGCCTGTGAAGTAAGTGTGCTCAAACTACATACACAATAGACTTTTACCCTTGCTGCCCCGGGGGATACAGTTCTCCCCACTGCAACTATACCATCCCCGCTGCCATTCCATCACCCCCGGAGGTTCTGCAGCAGCGGCGGCCCCATCGCTGGCCGCACCAAGTGGGTGGCGTCACCCGTGACATCTCCCTTGTAAATAAATCCCCTTTTATTGTGAGGGCCTAGGGACACGGTCCGAACCAAGCCACCCGTGACTTCCCCAGTACCGTCCGGTCTGGCACCGAGTACCCCAGTCCCGCCTGGGGCTCCACACCTGTCTCTGACAAGTCTGAGGAAGACTTGGAGTATGAAAAGAACCGGAGGGTCAGAGAAACACTGATAAGTTGGGGAGTTGAGATGCGATCCCCTCATAGGCGAGGTTGTAGATGAGGGATACTCTGGCACAACGGACCCAGAGGTGACTTCCAAGTCCTCCAGGCTGAGGAGGTTACCAGCTTGCCAATATCATGCCTTGAAAGCAGAAAAAGTAGTGGATGAATGTAGCACTTGTATATAGTTGGCTATTTTTATAGAAATTACCTGGATAGGGTATTCATAATGTGTAAGATAAGTGTTAAATGTATAAAGCTGTTATGTCTAATATTTTAGATAGTAACTTGGCTAGGGTTTGTAGATAGTAGGGTTAATAATAACGGACATTTTGGGTCACTGGACATATGGGTGATCAGGACAATTTGTACATAGGTTACACTTCTGAACGTGCTCTTTGTTGGTTTCTGGACCAGCATGGTAGAGTGCAGCACTGGAGCAGTTGCACTTTACAAAATGTTGCACTAACCTGACCTTTAACTGTCGGCGTGGCCAAAGAACCAGGTCAGACCATGGTCTTTGAGCCCTGTAGCCATGCCCAGGATGAAGTTAATGGTGGGTTGAGGCAGTTCCCACCAATTTGCACTTGAAAGCCCTGTTGAATGACACACTGGACTGGTGTTGCTGCAGGAAATGACTAAAGTTGCTGTTTTTGTATGTTTGTATTTTTATATTTTTGTATTGAAGTGTAACGTTCAAGTAAAAGGTGCCTCACATAAAGGGAAGATGTTCCTATTATATTGCTATAGCAAAGAAAAATTTGCATGTTCCTATTTAACACTCTTGTACTGTCTTTTCAGCCAGCGGACATGCTGTGTTTAATGGGGGGTATGTGGCAGACCTGCGGTCTGTTTGCCACATAGGTACTGCACCTAATCCATAGGTGTGGCATCCCACTCCTAGGTTAAATGGAGACAATACCGAGACCCACACAACCCTGTACAGCCTCGGACCCGGTGTCTGTTCTCTGCGCTTTCCTCTGAGGCGAGCAGGACGCTCCTCATCTCCCCCAGGCTTTCCTTCCTCCTCAGTCTCTCTCCATGGCTGTTCTGCCTGACTTCCCTTCTTCCCACTCATTTCCACTACACTTCATTCCTCCGCCTTGGGACTGGGTCTTTACAAACAACAGGTTAACCTTTTAGTCCCCTGCTTTAAGTGTGTGAATGCAGGATTGAGAGCCTCAGATTACACTACATCCCCCTGATGACAGGATACCACACACACTGTCTTGGGTGTAGTACCCTTTTAGTGGTGCCATGACCAGTGGGGCGCCACATTCCCCCTTGGTGAAACACACTTGTCCCCAAGTGTCTCTACCCTTATCCAGTACAAATCAATTTTTAATATGCATGAACAGTAACAGTAAAAACACTGTTAATAATAACAATAAGCTTTCTTGGTTTCATCCCGTCCGGGATTTCTTGTAACATTGCAAACAGTTCTTGCTCTAAGCAAAACTCCTCATGAAAGTCTATGAGTCCACAGAAAAAGCAGATTGTACAATTCTTTACTTCATTATAACTATACACAGGACCAGGGTATTGCAATTTTACTTATCGCATTTGTGTACACACAGGGTGCACCATCCACGGAGCCCCGCATATCTCTCACAGCTCACCCGGTGATCCCCATCCGGTTCCTCTTTCTCAGGGTTTGGCTGGCTGGATGGCTCCTCAGCTTCGTCGGGCTCCGCTCCGGTCTCATTACCGTTGTCATCAGGTAGGGCCTCAGGGTCATCTCGCTCTGCCCCGACTGCTACGCTGGTGGCAATGGGTTGCGACTCAGCTGGCGGGTCCTCACTGGCAACCAGGTGCTCAACCATGGCTTGGTCTCTTACTCCCGATTCCAGTTCTCGGCTGCTGGACCCCCTCCACATGGCTTCGTCCCTGCCGTCATTTTTAGTTTCCGGCAGGGGCAGTTTGATCTGTGGCCTGCTCCCTTGGTTTTTCATCAGCACTTGGGGCGGACAGGCACTTTTACCATGGTGGGAGATTGAGGCACACCCCCTGGCCAGCACATAGTCCTTCACATTTTTGGGCCCACCGTCTTGGGTCCACTGAGAATGGCAGGAAAAAGTTCTTTAGTACCGTGTAGTGATTGTGGAAGTCTTTTCAGGGCCACAATAAAGTTCTTGTAGGCACACAGTACCCGGTTCAACGCAACGAGCACGGGATCCTGATTGTGACACCAGAAAACTGATGCGCCCCACCAAGCCATGGGGTACTCGGGGCCGGGCCTGTGCTGTCTCTCTGGGGGATCACGGTAGTCATGACCCGGTCCCGTGACCTGGGCTCAGTCCAAAAAGGGGTATTTACAGGGAGATTGTCACGACGCCACCTGGGGTATGTGGTCAGTAGGACCACTGCTGCCGTATTCCTGCTGGGGACAGTGACCTAGGGCAGTGTGGATGGTAAGCCCTCCTCGGGCAGGGCTAAGGGTCCCCAGGGCAGGTGTAGTGGTGGTTGAGGGGCCTGGTGAGGGATTGTGCTTTGTACAAGTCACTTACATTGCTGCTGCAGCTTCTCCAGCCAGTGTGTGGGAAAAACAGTCTCTGGCTCCTCAGGTGGGATTCTGTTGTGGATTATAGGGCAACAGGCGCAATTAACAGGCAGACTCATTGTTTTGTAGTTTCTCAGTAGCAGCTCTGCAGCTCAATAGGAAGGATACACAGGAGACCTTCTTGCTCTGCACGGGTAGTTTACTGAAGCAGCTCTCAAACAATTCACAAGTCTCCAAGTTCAATGTCTGGTAGCTGGCCAGGTAGTCACCGGAGGATGCAATGTCTCTGAGGCTCTCTGTGATGTTTCATCAGGTCTCAACCTCTGTCCTCACTTTCTCTACCTGCGCTTGTAATTTGGGCTCCAGCTGCTGCGTGAAGCTAAGCTGCTTGCCCTTTCTCTTCCTGCGTGTGCCGTATGACAGGCTGCTCGAGTCCTTTACTTACATCCCACTCCCGGGTGTCAGTGTTGCTGAACTCTATGTGCTGCTTTGCCTCTTGACACTGACGCTGTCCATGAACTTCCTGCATCCCCACAATGCGGGGCAGGCTGTGTGAAGGGCTCACCACGCAGGCGCAAAATGTTTACGTGGGATGCAGAAAGTACGCGGGCAGCTTGCACGGTGCATGCCCGGGGGCAGGAGGCACCACGCAGGCGCGGGATTCTAGGAGACAAGGAAGAGGAGGCGGCGCACGTAGAGCAGGGAGGGATGACTGACAGAGAGGCTGGAGGTAGACGCTTGAAAAGCCCGCCTTTCTGTCTTGGGTCAGGTTTGGCACAGATTATAAAAAAGTGAATAAAGGGAGCATAAATACTATAGCCACCTTCTCAGAATGCAGCCTTAGTGCTGCAGAAGGTGGCTATTTTATCTTTAGATGCCTTGGGGGGGGGTGACAGGTTCGCTTTAAGTTACACCACTGTTGGAGGGCCCCTGTTTAAGAACAGTATATGGGCCCCTTGTTTAGTAAAAGCTCATCTTTCTAGTAAGGCTGCTTACACACTGCATAATGTTCATATCCGTGTGTTTCCTTGAATTTCAAGGACCACACGGGCAGGCAAGGATCTGTGCCTCCGGAAGCCCATGGACTGTTTTTTTTAATAGACCCGTCGTCAGTGAGCTATAAAAGTGAGTAGTTCAGTTTGTGCAATAGAGCACCTACGGGCTATTGCTGCTCAGGTTGTACAGTATACTATGTATACTTCTGGAACAGAGAGGACTATTTATTTAGTTTTATTTTAAAGGCGTTGTCCACTCCTTAGACAACCCCTTCTCATTCCCCATGTTGACCTCCGAATGATAAATGAGAAGAGATTGTGAATGTAGTGGACAATCCCTTAAACAGCCTTCAGCTCGATCTTGAAATTTGGTGACTTGATGGATGTAGGAGGATCTTGTGCAGACTAGATAGGCCTAGCAGGATCTTCCCCAAGCCTAGATAGGTCCAGCAGGATCTTCCCCAAGCCTAGATAGGTCCAGCAGGATCTTCCCCAAGCCTAGATAGGTCCACCAGGATCTTCTCCAAGCTTAAATAGGTCCAGCAGGATCTTCCCCAAGCCTAGATAGGTCCACCATGGTCTTCTCCAAGCCTAGATAGGTCCACCAGGGTCTTCTCCAAGTCTAGATAGGCCCACCAGGATTTTCTTCAAGCCTAGAAAGATCCACCAGGGTCTACTCCAAGCCTAGATAGGTCCACCAGGGTCTTCTACACTGTTATCTTGATAGTATCAAGCCATTTGGGTTGCTGGTCTTCCTCTTCACCTTATTCCTTCTATTCTTCCGACCATGATGTCCTTCTCCAGTGATTAATATCTTTATATGATGTGTAGACAAGTCGTAGCTTGGTGATCCTTGCTTCTACTGACATGTCTGGCTTGATTTGTTCCAAAATTGATTAGTTTGTTCTTGCCATCCATGGTATTTCGATTCTTCCTCTGTCTTGTTCCTTTATCGTCCAAATTTCGCATCCATATTTTACTACAGCAAAAGACCAATCTTTGTACAAGCCGTGTCTTCATCAAAAGAGAAATAGATGAATATACAGGTGTCTAAAGATTAAAATATACGATCTCTCAGATATATCGCCCTTTTACCTGTATCCCTCACACATGTGGCGGGAAAGACGATCCTGAGTCAAGTTCATGATTAATTTACGCAGTCTGATCCCTGACACCGCAGCAGGTTCAGACCTGGTTCTTCCAGTATTTAAAGACTTAACGAGCGGAGATAAGATTTTCACTTTTGAAAGGACCAAAGCTTATAAAATGTCACATTGTATCCATAAAACGGCAAATTATCCTCCTGCAAGGCTGATGGCAGCTACAAGCAAACCTGACATTATCAATGACGGCACACTAACTTGCCGTTGCTGTTCTCCTATCAAAGATCAGTTAGGACTTTCCGCATTGTTCTCTCCTCTTGAGTTTTCTGCTTCTGGGCAAAAAGTTTATATTACATTTCTGTACCGTAAAAACGTTCTGGATTGCCAGACGTCATAGAATGATGGAATAAAGGAATCTCACATTATGCTGATGGGATCCTACAGTATATGTTATCACTCCAAGTGAATGTGAGTTTGTAGAAAATTTCTGCCCATCTAGAAATACTTAGGGTATATGTAAAAGTATGATCAAAGTATAAGAAATGAAAATGTTCCACATCACTCTAATAAAGGCAACTCATACTTCTGGTATATTTCATGGGTTTAGAAGGCAAAAAGACTGGCAAAAAATTGGTGCACGCGTAATCAGGATTTCAAAGTTCATCCAAAGAAGAAAAATAAAGCAGCTCGATGGCCATATCGTGCATACATCTGCATTTAAATGGGTTATAAAAGGACGACAGCCGTTTTGTGCATATACCTGCACTTCAATGGCTTATTCAAGGACGATGGCTGTTTTGTGCAGACACATGCACTTTAACAGGTGTGGACCCGTCGAAGTGCAGGTGTTTGCTCGAAACAGCTGTCGTCCTTGAATAACCCATTGAAGTGCAGGTATATGCACAAAACAGCTGTTGTCCTTGAATACAGCTTGATGTGATCTCCGTACATGCCACCGTTTTAATGGACCTACAATAAAGGATTTCTATTTTATGGCAATGGTGAGTGCCTCTTTATTTTTTGTCTTTTGATGAACATATCATCAAACTGAAATGAAGATCTGGAACACTGGAAATCGGTGTGTGCGTGCAAAAGCTGGTCAGACACAGCGGTAATAAAGACATATGTTAACTATAACTCTTCTGAGAATTATATCACTAAGGATACATACTAATCAAAAACAGTCTTGAAAGACAGCTGGTGAATTTATAAAAAATATATGATTTTTATTGAATTGCTCTTTAAAAAATTAATCCAAAGATGCACATAGTTACATAGTTACAAAGGACAACAATACTACGGCTATGAATGACTTTTATACCAGAATTTATGAGGACATATCAGTGCCTCGGGGAGAAAGGACACATAGTAAGAACATATCACAGGTTATGTGCATGGATCCTTGTACATGTCACGGCACAATCCAATGAAAAAGCAGAAATCCAAATATAATAAACGGGGTAGACCATAGAGCTGCTGTCCCAGCTCCTTCATCAGGGGTACCAAGGAGCTGGGACTGCACCAACACGCGTCAGAATAAACCATCATTGCATTCAGACCCTGTGTGGTTCTCATTCTTTGCAGCAGCGCGGATTGTAGAAGCCCCATCCTTTGGATCTTTGTATGTACACCACTTTGCATGTGTAAGTGCTGATCCAGCGGCAGCTTTACAGGCGCATATACTAGTTGTGGGTTTTCATAACTAGCCCAGGTGAGCATATACAATCATTAATTCTTGATCATCTTTAACGATAAGACCCATTGCGCTTTTTCTATCTCTCAATTCTCCCGAAGTAACAAAAAGTGTGCACTAAACAAAAACATCTCTGCAGAACAGGGCTTATGAAATCAAACGGGGGTATAAAGTAACAGGCGGGGGGCACCCAGAGCCAACACAATACTATGAGAACAGTCCCACACATTCAATGATCCCCCAGTATACAGTACATATACAAACCTATTTGACACCCAGTAAGATCAGATATCCAATTTACATGCTGGGCAGTGTAGTAAATTCAAGGACCTACCGCACTGATGGAAATCACAATGTGATTATGCAATACCGCGCTTCCTAGACCCCTACGCGCGTTTCATATGCAGTCTTCATCAGGGAGTATGTGGGTGTCAAATAGGTTTGGATATGTATATTCTTGTATGTTCTTACTATGTGTCCTTCCTGCCTGAGGCACTCATCTTTCCTCATAAATTCTGATATAAAATTCCTTCATAGCCGTAAGATCGTTGTCCTTTTGTTTCTATGTAACTATTTGCATCTTTGGATGAATTTTTTAATGAGCAATTTAAAAAAAATCATGTATTTTTTATAAATTCACTTTTGGTAAGTAAAAATTCCATCTTTATTATTCCATCAAAATGTAGAGCTAAGAACAGATTAAACTGACGCGTTTCAAGAGCAACATGCACTAGTAATCATAATATAAAGAAACTTACCATATTTTTCGTTCTATAAGATGCACTTTTTTTCCCCCAAATATGAGGAGAGGGAAAGTGGGGGTGTGTCTTATAATCTGAATGCATGGTAGTATCTGGCAGTGGCTGTGGGGGCACAGAAGTGGTGGAGTAGGTCAAAAGAGGCAGGAGCAGGTCACCGGAGGCGGAGGAAGGCTTTAGGAGCGCCTGCCAAAGACCAGGTGTACCGGCTGTTCAAGTTCATTTTATATTCACTGCTCCCCCACTATTCACTTCTCAGTACTCAAGAAAGCGCTGAGAGGTGGGTGGGATGATGGGCGGGGGAGCAGCGCATATTAAATTACCTTACACACCCAGCACACATAATGATGTTGCAGTAGGCGATCGCATGTGTGGATATTCACTGATTCCCATGCATCATCATTATTGTGGGAGCAGTGAACATCCTGGCAGAAGAATATACTCACCACCGCCGCAATGTGACATCCTATGTCTTCTGGCCTCCCTGCTTTGACCCTGCTTGTTGACGTTCCTATCTCTGGACTGCAGCCCATCCATAGGCAGCAATATCCTGGACCCTGTTGTAAATACAAATCCCTATATAGGAGGTAAAGGGGGTCAGGGTTACTCAGGATTCTGCCTTACAGAGCATTTTGTGCCTAGTCTGTCTGTCTGACATAGCCTTTTTGTGCCTGTAGCCTTGGACAGACGTCACAACTGCCCTCTAAAGACAGAAACATGGATCTGGCTGGATATGTTCTTTAATTCCTGGGAGGTACTACTCGTTCACTGATGTTTTTCCACCAGTGTGATGTTTTCACCTCCCTCCAATAACAAATGTTCCCGCAGGTGTGATTAGCTCCTGAAAGCATTCTAGCTATATTGTTCAACGTACCATTAACTTTCATAGGAGTCAACATATGTTTCAGTTTATAGAAATGCTAATCCTGCAAGACAAATTGTCTCTATAAAGAAGTCATTCCCAGATATTTATGTAGGAATTCTCCAACCGCGACATTTCTAACATTGCATTCCTATGGCGGAAAACAAAAACCTATTGTTTCAACTGATAAGCCAAGATGTCAATATATATATATAGACCAGTAAACGACTGCAGCACTCCAATAAAGATGTAATATGCCTTTAATGGCCTTCAGGCATCCTGTGGTGGACCTTCTTCCACTACTGTATAAGGCGGCTGTGTGGGGACATAATACTGTATAAGGGGGCTGCGTGGGGACATAATACTGTATTAGGGGACTGTGTGGGGACATAATACTATACTAGGCGGCTGTTTGGGGACATAATACT
The DNA here is from genome assembly GCA_033576535.1 of Allobates femoralis. Classification (NCBI taxonomy): domain Eukaryota; kingdom Metazoa; phylum Chordata; class Amphibia; order Anura; family Aromobatidae; genus Allobates; species Allobates femoralis. The sequence goes on along the minus strand of JARQOC010000003.1, from coordinate 55,340,854 downwards.
ATATTAGGAGACTGTGTGGGAACATAATACTGTATAAGATGGCTGTGTGGGGACATAATACTGTGTAAGGGGGATGTATGGGGATATAATACAGTATAAGCGAGCTGTGAGGGGACATAATATTATGTAAGGGGGATGTATGGGGACATCATTCTGTATAGGGGCTGTATAATACGGCTGTGTGGGGACATAATACTATATAAAGAGGGATGTGTGGGGACATAATACTGTATAAAGAGGGATGTGTGGGGACATAATACTGTATAAGGGGGCTGTGTGGGGGCATGATACTGTGTAAGGGGGTTGTGTGAGGACATAATACTGTATAAGGCGGCTGTGTGGGGACATGATAATGTATAAGGGGGCAGTGTGGGGACATAATACTGTGTAAGGGGGATGTATTGGGATATAATACTGTATAAGGGGGCTGTGTGGGGACATAATACTGTAAAAGGGGACTGTGTGGGGACATAATACTCTATAAGGCGGCTTGTGTGGGGACATAATACTGTAGAAGGGGACTGTGTGGGGACATAATACTGTGTAAGGGGGATGTGTGGGGACATAATACTGTATAAGGGGGCAGTGTGGGGACATAATACTGTAGAAGGGGACTGTGTGGGGACATAATACTGTGTAAGGGGACTGTGTGGGGACATAATACTGTGTAAGATGGCTGTGTGGGGACATAATACTGTGTAAGGGGGATGTATGGGGATATAATACAGTATAAGCGAGCTGTGTGGGGACATAATATTATGTAAGGGGGATGTATGGGGACATCATTCTGTATAGGGGCTGTATAATACGGCTGTGTGGGGACATAATACTATATACAGAGGGATGTGTGGGGACATAATACTGTATAAAGAGGGATGTGTGGGGCCATCTTTCTGAGTAAGGGGCACTGTGTAGACATAATACTGTGTAAGGGGCTGTGTGGAGACATAATACTGTATAAGGGGGCTGTGTGGAGACATAATAATGTATAAGGGGGCTGTGTGGGAACATAATACTGTATAAGGCGGCTGTGTGGGGACATAATACTGTATAAGGGGGCTGTGTGGGGACATAATACTGTATAAGGCGGCTGTGTGGGGACATAATACTGTATAAGGGGGCTCTGTGGGGACATAATACTGTGTAAGGGGGCTGTGTGGAGACATAATAATGTATAAGGGGGCTGTGTGGGGACATAATACTGTATAAGGCGGCTGTGTGTGGGGACATAATACTGTATAAGGGGGCTGTGTGGGGACATAATACTGTGTAAGGGGGATGTATGGGGATATAATACTGTATAAGGCGGCTGTGTGGGGATATGATACTGTATAAAGGGGCTGTGTGGAGACATAATAATGTATAAGAGGGCTGTGTGGGGACATAATACTATGTAAGCGAGTTTGTGGGGACATTATATTATGCATCCGCATCCTATTGTGTGGGGGAATCTGTTGATTAAGAAACAAGGGCAGAATACCAGGATCAGTATGATATCTAAACATTATAAAAAAGCAGTTAACTGCTATTAATAAGAGGAATACTTGTTACAATAAATTCTGAGGTAACATGCGCTAGAAGTAACAGCAAGTCAACAGACATAATTATGCTCAGTATTAAATTATTCAAATTATTATAAAATAATAAAAAAAATAATGAGCAGAATTAAGTTTGGTCGGTTGGTTCAGCCCTCCACAACAGTCACAGTATTTTATGTGGACCCTTAGAAAAATTAATTGCCCACCCCTGATTTATTCTATCATTATTATTATTATTATTATTATTATTATTATTATTATTATTATTATTATATTATTATTATTATTATTACACACAGAGCTCTGCTGATTGAATTGAAGATGATGATCCCAGGGTCAAAGAGGAAAGCTGTGATGATATCTGTGTTATAAAAAAAATAAGAAGGTATTAATATTGTTGTATGATTTACAGTTTAAACAAAAACCTTATTATAATATCATTCTACGGTAATTCTCTTTTTACATTTAGTGTTGTGGGATCCGCTGAAGTTGATCCATGTTCTTCATCAGTCCTGCGCTCTCCTCCACCAGCGCTGTGACCTTTGCACAACTCTCCATTCTTCTTTTTCCTGAAATTGTTTGGCTTCAGGATCTACAATGAGCCGAGCGGTGAGGTAACTTCCTAATCAGGTAATGAATGTTCGGAGAGAAGTAAGATATAGGGGCCAGAGGAGGTCAGAAATATTCTACATGTGTGTATATGTGTATATGGCAGTCTCAGATGTCTTTCTCTTTCCCAACTCCAGGTGTTGGATGTTTTTTCTGTCAGGGTAAATATTCTCAAAAATGTTAGATATTTTGACACAAGCTCTGTATATAGAGAGAAGTATTGCAGCGCTCCTCTTAATCATTGATTTCAGTTTTATTATTAAGCCCCATTGCCTCCTGAATATAATATCCAGCCTCTGCCCCCCAGTGTATAACATCCAGCCCCCTCGCCCCCTGTGTATAACATCTAGCCCCATTGTTCCTCGGTGTATAACATCCAGCCCCTCAACCCTAATGTATGAAATCCAGGCCCCATGATCCTGATGTATAACATCCGACCCCTCACCCCTGGTGTATAACATCTGGCCTCGCCCCCGGTGTTTAACATATGGCCCCTTGCCCACGGTGTATAACATCTTGTCTCTCACCCCCGGTTTATAACATCGGCAGTCCCTCAATTCCGGAGTATAACATACTGCCCCTTGCCCTCAGTGTAAAATATTCGGCCCTTCGCCCCCCGTTGTATAACATCCGGCCCCTCGCCCCCAGTGTATAATTTACCCTTGCCCCCGGTTTATAACATCTGACTTCCTCACCCAATGGTCTACAACATCCAACCCCATCCCCTCAGTTTATAACATCCAACCCCATCCCCTCAGTGTATAATGTGGCACTCCAGAGACCAGTTGTCACAATGGCATTGTCTCCCTCGGGGGGTGATGCCGTGCTTGGAAGCAAGAAGGGGTATCCACACCAGGTAAGCCCACAACATGCAACACTTTTCCTGACTCCAGACCAGAAGAGGGAGCTCTGCAACTTGAGTTCCAAAGAGTTCCCCTATAAATTCAGGTCTGGGGCGGGGTTAGGCAGTTAGGCAGTTCAGTTACTAGGAGGAGTGTGAAGACGTCCTGCAGACTGGAGCAGAGTAAGGCTTGTCCCAGGATAGAGACTAGCCAGCATGAGGGACCCATAGGAGAGGGTCTGAGGAAGGAGAGGAGACAGCCTGGGGAGTGGAGCCAGTGAGCGGGCTCACCCCAGTGCAGAGCGCCAGGAGCAGACACCGGAGTTCGAGGATGTGAGGGTAATCCAGGCTCAGCAGCCAAAACCGGAGGGCGGGAGATTCCAAGTCTCCAGGCCACAACAAAGGCCAGGAGGCAAAGCGGCACCAGAGAGCTCAGGGACAGAAACCAGAGGAAAGGTGCCCAGGCAGGGCTCGAACCGGCTGCCGTACAGGTGAGAGACTTTACGCAGGAAGAGAGAGGGTCGCAGCTAGCTAAAGGCAGCGAGGACCAGCCAAGAGTAGCGCAACAGGGAGGCCTCAGAACTCACCGAGGTGAGGAGTTCCTAAACTTGTTTCCAGACCACCCAGATTCCCAAAATCTCTTGTGAACAGTAACCTGGACTAAACCTGCTACTACTGCCAGTAAAGGTAACGGAGACTACGTACTGTGTGTCTGTCAGTCCTGCATTCCCAACGGCCTACCACCGCCATAGACTTCACCGGTTGCCCTGAGGACCCGCTCCACCTGTGGGGAGCAAAACCACAACAGCTGTACCCCCATCATCCCCAGAGGTCCCACACCGCAGAGTCAGCCACTAATAGCCGAATATCACGGGTGGTAACGACAACTATCCCTAAACCCCTATTTTCCTGAACTTTTAACTGACACCGCCAGGGCCACGAAGCCAGTTCTCGACCTCCGTGACTCTCCCCCAGCAGAACCATTAGCCCGCTCTCTGAGTACCCCACGGCCCTGGGGATGGCATGTCATATAAAATCCAGACCCTTGCTCCCAGTGTATAACATTGGGACCCCAGCTTATAACATCCAGTCCCATCACACCCAGTGTATAACCTCCAGCCCCTCCATACCATCTGCCCTCACCATCATGTGACAGAGCATCCCGTGGTGCGGAGCTCATTGATAGCAGCGCGGTCCTGTAATAGGAGCCTCTTGTGTAACATGTGTCTATTCATGATATTTCTTCCTCCTAAATCTTCCCTATCACCTGTGAGAGATATTATTGAGAAATGGAAGGAACCGCAGCAACTCAGCTACGAAGTGGAGAACCTGTAACGTTAAAGAGTGGGGGGCCGAGTGCTGAGGAGACGAGAAGAGAAATGTCACCACTGCTTTTCTGCACAGGAAAAAAATGATAAGATCTTGACGAAGTGGTTCTAATCACAAGATTACACAAGATCTTCTGAGGCACCCACAGGGACCGGGTTACTCAGGACCAGGATCTGATGTCTCTGGGGTGTTTAGGTGCCATTGCCAAGTCCCGTTTTCCCAGATACGGCAATAAAAAGGGGAAATTTACAAGGGAGATGAAAGAGTTTTTTGTGACCCAACCCATAGTATGTGGTCACGGTGACCACCGCTGCCATATTCCTGCTGGAAATGGTGAAGAGGAGCAGCGTAGATGGTAAGCCCTTAACGGATAGGGCTGGGTGTTCCCGGGGCAAGTGTAGTGGGGGCTGCGTACTCTGGATTCTGCACCAGTTTCTCTCCTGCAGTTTCTCCAGCCAGCACTCAGGGACAGCAAGGCGGCTCCACAGGTGGGGATTCTGCTGCAGTTTAGCAATAAATAGTCTCAGCCACTTTTGAGCTGACTGGGCACTTTAATTTCCATTGTTCTTAAAGCAAGTTACAGCACAGTTCACAGTTCTTACACTTTATCGGGGACCCAGGTTCTACTGCAGCTCAGACGGTTCCTCTGCGTCGCTTCCCTCAAGATACCTTTCAGGCCTTTCAGTTAGTCTCTGTCCTCGCACACGGGTTCGGTCTGGCCGTCACGGGCTCTTTATTGATGCTTCCCTCTGCTTTAGGGTCACTAGCCCTAGTACGATGGCTGTGTTCCTACTCCGTGGCAGTAGTGAGGTCGCGGGTTATAGAGTTCCCGTACCACACCAGGTTGTCTCGTGATTAAGGTCATGAAGTCTCCCCAGTCACCTCTACAGAGCCGGCGCTCTAGCTGTCCTGGCCTAGCCCTCCAGTGAACCAGGTGTGATTTGGGCTCACCAGGCTCCTTCTGCTCCCGATTGTCAGCTCTGGGTCCTCTGGTCAGCTATACTGGTTACGGCTGCCAGGCCCATTGTTCTACCACTACGGTCAGTGTCTAGCTGTGGGGTGTATCGGCTTGTGGTGCTTCTTCTCTCGCCTTTCTCTGTAGGTCGAGTCCTCTCCTGGGTATCCTGCCTTCAGGGAACTGCTGCCTCCAGGGAACCTCTCCTCCTGGGAATGTCTACTTCCAACTTCCCGTGTTTTACTACAGTTCCTCCACCCACTTGTCCGGGTTCTACCTCTTTCTCCACCCACACTTCTCTAAACTCCTGCCACCCCTTGCCCTAAATAGAGTCAGTGGCTTAGGGTCAGAGTGTGTCGGTGTGTGGGTGTGTTTTAAGTCGACCGTCTTACCTCGTCTGGCTGCAGTTTACCCTGTGGCCGCCCTGGTCTCAGGGGCACCACACTTCCCTTCGGTGCTGGAGTCCTGTTGATGCTGAGGAGCTGACAAAGATGCCATGTTGCATATGTGGCGCCCCGCAACGAGTGCGTCACAAGAGGGTATTGCAGCCATAAATGCAGCCGCAATATTCTCTGGCACAGCAGTGACCTGGTTAACTTAGAAATCCAACCCTGCATGCATCACCTAGAATAGAGGGCCAATCCAGGGTCCTGGTGGGCGGAGTGCTAGGGAAGTGTGTAGTAGAACAGATCCTTAGTCATAGAGAGAAGGGATCTAGAACTTGACCTGAGCAGTCTAGAACTTGGAGTAGGAGTGGGGGCTCCGCACCCCGTGCAGCCCCCGGGCCGTCACCGGTCGGGTGTCAGCACCTGAGGCCTCAACAACCGGGATTGGGCATCGTAACCACGGGTTCCCAAAAGACTCCCGTGCCCACAACTCACAGCCGGTTCACTGGTACCGAAGCTGGCAGCAGTTCACCTCTGCTACGCGAACCAGAAGCGTGGAGGAGCAGCTTCACAGGAGCACCCCACCACCAGCCAACTTCCAGTCGTCTAACCAGCGGTGTACCCACCGAGGGATCCAAGGCTCCCCAAAACAACCACAACGTACATCGTGGATAGGGCATTGAAGCAGCCTCCCCGTACCCGACCTGGTATTCCTGGGCGACACTGGCAACCACTTAGTTAGAATGGAGGAACACTGCGGATTTCTAAGGGACACCATCACTGCTGAGTCCACCCGGTCCACTACCCGTGAACTGTATACCATGTACTGCCTGCTGGTTACAGTAAAGACCCGTTGCAGAGACTTTCCGTGTCCGTGCTTCCTTATGAACTGTCCGTCCGCACTACAAGGTAACCGCAGCTGCCGCACAACATCTTAAGCAGCTCCAGCCTCCGGGGATCACCGCTCAGCCTGTGGGGAGCGTAACATCTTGCTGCTGTCCATCCCCCGGAGGTTCCGCAGCGTCGGTAGTCCTTACCAAAACTACTCATAGGTGGCGTCACGAATAAATTAAAAACCCCTTTAATCTGTTCCACCAAGACGTCTTCAAACCTTTTGATCTGCACTACACCGGGCCCCACTACCGGCAGGCGCGGTCCACCCGTGACAAGGAGGAAGGAAGCATCGCCTGTCTAAACCGGAGTCCCGGCCACGGTGAGTCAGAAAATGGCGTCACGAACAGGATACGAGCAGGCCCGTTCCCTAACGGGTATTATGTGCTTAAAAAGACTTTATTGTCTACAATCTGGACTTTGTTCGTCCCTAAAAGAACTTTCCCGCCTTTTCACCGTGGGCCAAGATGGCATTCCCGCCACAAGAATCCGCCACGTGCAAGCCCAGGAGTGAGTCAACCCCCCCCTCATCGTGGGAGGGCTAAAGACAAAAGGCGCCAAACTCTTTGTCCGCCCTGATTGCTCGAATCAACCATGGGGGCGGACCCCAAAGACTTTTCCAACCATTGGACTACAAAAGCCCAGAGGAAATGGGAGTGTCACAGAAGTTCTTCACCAGCTCTTACCAGAACGCTTACCGGTTGAACGGGTGTGGTTTCCCTCCAAAGAAGAGAATGACCAGCATGAGACTCCAAGACCTAATGCGGGAGGTCGAGGCGGAGGCCAGAGCAGCCATCGGCCAACCGGGTCCGGGTCCTGCCCTTACCATAGACGGCAGCCCCGACTTCTGGCTAGAGGCTCTACAAGACCTCCGGGTGCGGTTACTTGAGACTGTAGAATGGACGATTCGCAGCTGGAGCGCGACCCTAGGCAGACGACTACACCATGCGATGCAGCAGAGCCGACCGGGTACCGCTACTCCAGGCCCAGACGACGTCGCCAGCTTCTCAACCGCCTCACCGTCGCCTACCACCTGCCCTGCTTCGTCACCGGAGCCCATGGACTGTATCATTCCGGTGGAGGCCACAGCTCAGCTCGTTCCAGCGATTAATACCGCAGCCGACCCCGTTCCTGAGCCGGAGCTTACCATACGCTCCATAGAAGAACTTGATCTCTACCAGGTTCCCACCGAGGAACCCGCGACGTGTTTCACCACTACAGAGACTGTCGCATGTTTCGTCCCCGTACCGGAGGCTTCCCTTGCAATTGCCGAGGCCTACCTGGTAACCGGGATTGAGACCCCTCTACCTACAGTTACAGATGAAGAGACAGGCAACCTGGAAGCCCTGCAGGACGTCTCTGTGGAAGGCTCCGCAGCACCACCGCCCTGTTGTACAGAGGAACCAGCTTCAACGTCTTCAGCCATCGAGCAGCCTGATGTAGTCATCGAAGGAGAGGTCGAGGAGGATGACGACGAGACCCGTAGCATCGCTGAGGATCTCGACACCGGGTTCGCTTGGGGAGACACCGAGGAACTTCCTCCCGGGCATACAGCTCAGGTACACTGGTCGGGTGCAATGCTGACACCTTCCCATGTGCCGTTCCACCGGGTGCCAGCCCAGACAGCCCGCCAAGTTCAAGCTTTCCGCCAAACCACCAGCTCCATCACTCATCTCTACACCCCGAGCCGTGCCGACGGAGATGTACGCCAGAGACGACGAGAGGAGTGGCAAGCCCGTGAACGCGCCAACATGCAGGCCGAGCCGAGGCTCGCCGCCAGCCGCCGCCGCCTGATGAACTCCGCCGCGAAGGTAGAATTTCCACCTTTAACTTACATACCGGGTGGGGGTTCGCTTGGGAGGTGGGTTTGAATGAGGAGGTGTTTGTGGGGCGCCGGGACGTTGAGTCAAACTTGCCAAGAGGACATCCCGATCGCGACTTATACCGGGGCGATGTAATCACCTATGAACGCTATGCTTGTCCAGATGGGTGGTTCGCTATCCGGGTGCGCCATCGTTCTCCGTGCCAGTGACTTTAAGACTTGAACTCATTCCATGACTCTGTTCCTGTTAATCACTGCCTGTGCGATCTTGCGGCTATAACCTGAACTTTTATCCAAGAACAGCCGATCGCCGCTGGGTCCTCACCCAGTGTTCCACCTGTTTATTTTACTGCCTCACTTTTATGCCATATAATGACCTGTCATTAATAAAAGTGTATTACCTGTTATAAAATATAAAAACCTCTGTAATGTGGGTAGTGTGACGCTTGGGGACAAGCGTATTCAACCAAGGGGGAGTGTGGCGCCCCGCAACGAGTGCGTCACAAGAGGGTATTGCAGCCATAAATGCAGCCGCAATATTCTCTGACACAGCAGTGACCTGGTTAACTTAGAAATCCAACCCTGCATGCATCACCTAGAACAGAGGGCCAATCCTAGGTCCTGGTGGGCGGAGTGCTAGGGAAGTGTGTAGGAGAACAGACCCTTAGTCATAGAGAGAAGGGATCTAGAACTTGACCTGAGCAGTCTAGAACTTGGAGTAGGAGCGGGGGCTCCGCACCCCGTGCAGCCCCCGGGCCGTCACCGGTCGGGTGTCAGCACCTGAGGCCTCAACAACCGGGATTGGGCATCGTAACCACGGGTTCCCAAAAGACTCCCGTGCCCACAACTCACAGCCGGTTCACTGGTACCGAAGCTGGCAGCATTTCACCTCTGCTACGCGAACCAGAAGCGTGGAGGAGCAGCTTCACAGGAGCACCCCACCACCAGCCAACTTCCAGTTGTCTAACCAGCGGTGTACCCACCGAGGGATCCAAGGCTCCCCAAAACATCCACAACGTACATCGTGGATAGGGCATTGAAGCAGCCTCCCCGTACCCGACCTGGTATTCCTGGGCGACACTGGCAACCACTTAGTTAGAATGGAGGAACACTGTGGATTTCTAAGGGACACCATCACTGCTGAGTCCACCCGGTCCACTACCCGTGAACTGTATACCATGTACTGCCTGCTGGTTACAGTAAAGACCCGTTGCAGAGACTTTCCGTGTCCGTGCTTCCTTATGAACTGTCCGTCCGCACTACAAGGTAACCGCAGCTGCTGCACAACATCTTAAGCAGCTCCAGCCTCCGTGGGGAGCGTTCCATCTTGCTGCTGTCCATCCCCCGGAGGTTCCGCAGCGTCGGTAATGATTACCGAAACTACTCATAGGTGGCGTCACGAATAAATTAAAAACCCCTTTAATCTGTTCCACCAAGACGTCTTCAAACCTTTTGATCTGCACTACACCGGGCCCCACTACCGGCAGGCGCGGTCCACCCGTGACAAGGAGGAAGGAAGCATCGCCTGTCTAAACCGGAGTCCGGCCACGGTGAGTCACATATCTGGTGTGGCTGTGATAAAATAAACCTTTAGCGGAAAAGTGTTTTCTGCATACCATAGGATTACTGGGGATAAGGTAAAGCCTCCTCTCCTGTTCATACTTCCAGATTCTATTAGATCGCAAATTAGGACCTCCTGCGATTTTGTGACTGTCCCTCGCTCTGCAATACCAAGGAATTTCCTCCATGTCTAAATGGCAACTCGAGTTATCACATATATGGAAAAACCTATCACAGAAAGGTTTAAGAAAATGAAAAATAGTACGTATATAGCAGTCTTGGGTCTTCTTTAGAGACTCACCTGATACTAACTCCCAACCCTATCCATATACAGTATGAGAATGTAAAACATTAACCCTTTTAGAACATCTTGACGATAATTTGGCATGTTCCCTCATCCTCCCCTTTTTGTTTTTCCTCTTGCCTCCTCGTCCCTAACTTCCCCACCTAATCGTATTTTCTTCTCCTTCTCTAACTTGTCTTATATATACTTCATAACTGACTCTTGTATAACCTCTACACATCGCTTTTAGCAGTTCCCCCTACGTGATCTTTGTTAAATGGATCGAATGATGCGTAATAGCAAACATATCATCCATTTGTGTATAACTATTTTTGATTGAAGTCTCATCTGTTAATCCCTTGCTCCCATCAAATGCACATTACAATCGAAAACACAATGCAGACACATATGGCCACCACCTACAGGTTAGACGGGAGCCAGTAGTCTTCCTTTAGGCTCAATGTCCATTATTTGCACTTGAACTCTTGTTATGCTGCTATGCGTGGCCTATTTTATTGATGTAGGAAAAAGTCTGAATATTATTGGGGTTGTAATCGTTTTAAAGTGTATGAGTATTGTCGAAAATGCAAATGTTTTCTTTTGTGTGGTGTAGGAAAATAAACAGTAGTAATGATTATGCAAGTATTTTATATGGTATGCTAAATGTGTTTTGAGTCTTCCAGGGTGGTATGGTAGGGGACAACCATAGTCAGAGGAGGGAGGAGTGTAAAGGGGTGAAAGGCTCTGATACCCTCACACTGAAAGACACTAGCTTCTAGAAAAAGAGTAATGTGAATTTTAGAAACAACTTTGTAATTGTAGTCAGCTCACCTGTGCCTTGGTGCCCGGTTCACACTCCTTGGATAATCAGAAGAAACATTTCTGGACCAGCTCCATACAATTTTATTAAAAGAATTCTTTATTAAAGTTCATTAAAAGCTAATTCCTGTTCACCTGACGACCATTGCTCATTTGTGTGACAAATCTAAACCTCTACCGGAATTACCCACTGTTAAATCGGCGATTCAAGCATGGCGGTTACTTCAAAAAATCTCCATCAAAACATATCCTTTGGTTTCTCCCTCCTGGATGAATGTTGATGTTCTTGAATATTTGTCCCCGAGGATTAAAATTTCTTCGTGGATTGAATCGGGAATACACGTCGTTTCAGATATACTAAGTGATGATCAGAAGCTTAAAGCCTTTGCACTATTGCAGAAAGAATTTCAGCTTGGACACTCGGAAGAAAATACTTGGAAAAAAATTGATAAATTAATTAAAACTCGCAAACTAACTTTTTATCTACCCTATAATATTGTTCAAATGTTCAAATTTCCTCGAGCTCTAATATTTTCGAAGACAAATCACATATATAGACACTTCTCCCAAGACTCTACCATTCAACCTACACCTAATATAGCTACTTGGGAAAAAGAACTGGGGATATCTATATCACTAACTGACTTACAGCACAATCTTGAAATTATATACCGTTATATACCATGTGTTTCTCTCCTGGAGACTCATTACAAAATTTATACTAGATGGTATTACACCCCAGCTAGGCTTGCTAAGATCAGCGACAACAATTCGGATCTTTGTTGGAGGAATTGCACAGATGTTGGTGGTCTGACTCACATCTTCTGGGGATGTGCTGTGCTTAAGTCCTTCTGGTTTGAAGTGGAGTTGCTAATTAACTCGCTAACTAGTCTACACTTAAAATTAAATCCCAACCTAGTACTACTTCTTTTGGGCTTGGAGGCATTCCCGAGGGTACATAGACCAATCATCGCACATATCCTCCTTGCTGCAAAACACACTATAGCTATGAAATGGAGAGATCCCCTTCCTCCTACTATTGACAACTTGGCCGAATCAATAGCTCGTCATAATGCTTATGAGTATGCATATGCCATGAGGAACAATTTATTGACTAAGTACAAGTCGAAATGGGATGCTTGGAACCTTCATGTAACCCCTAATGCGGATTGTGGGCCTTGACGTTGGATTAACTTTTAGAAAATAAGAGTAGAAATCCTTACCGCCATGGTTGATTATTTTGAGCTGTTCATACTACAATCGATGCCACAATACCATAATCTTCCCTTCCCTTGTTTGTCCTCCTTTTTATTCCCTTTCTTTTCTTTTAAACTTATACTTGTTATGATGGGAAAAAAAAACTGTACGCATTTATTACAACACACTAGTAAGTAGACAATTTGTACAGGTCGATACCTCTCAGTTCTCAAGATTCATAGCCATTTCAACATTATCTTGCCACTCATGTGTTAGAAATAAGGCTGAATGAGTATTGTGACATACATGTATATAACATTATCTCTAAGTTTGAACTGATGTAGCTACTTTTGATGTGTCTATTATTTTGTTTTAATAAAAACATTTGAACATAAAAGCTAATTCCTGGATCCAAGACTTTTCCCGAGCTGCACCAACTCTCTGGAATGCTCTACCCCAAGGCATTAGGAATACCCACAACTTACCTAGCTTCAGGCACTCACAAAAAACACATCTTTTTTGGGCGGCCTATCATTCTCCCTGATCAGAGTCATTCAGACATATGTTATTCACTACTTCCTTGAACATAACTGTTTAACTCCATCAGACCCAAAAGCTCTACACAGACTGGCTGATGGCCAGTCTGCTCTCATCTATTCCACACTTTGTCAAAACGGCTGAACCATGATTGTAAATAAGCCCCTTTACTTTGTGTCACCCCCCACCTTATTGTGGATTGTAAGCTCTTGGGAGCAGGGTCATCATTATTTTTTGCTTTTTAATTATAGCATCTTCCAAAACTGTTTCTTATAACTGTTTGCATATGAGTCTGATTAGTAAAGCGCTGTAGAATATGTTGGCGCTATATAAAGATTATTATTACTATTATTATTATTATTATTATTATTATAAGCATTAACACAAGATCACACCGAGATACATATAGGGCGTTTACAGAATAATATCATGCATTGTGGCGCCCCGCAACGAGTGCGTCACAAGAGGGTATTGCAGCCGCAATATCCTCTGACTCAGCAATGAAATAGTTAACTCGGAGATCCAACTCAACATGCAACACCTAGAACAGGGGACCAATCATAGGCCCTGGGGGGTGGAGTGCAGTGAAACAGAACAGAACAGAAGAGGAGAGAGAACCCTCGAGATAGGAGAGGAGCGGGGGCTCCGCACCTCGTGCGGGCCCCTGGGCCGTCACCGGACGGGTGTCAGCACCTGAGGCCTTATCATCCGGGAATGGGCATTATTACACGGGTTACCAAAAGACTCCCGTGCCCACAACCTACAGCCGGTTCACTGGTACCGAAGCTGGCAGCAGTTCACCTCTGTCACGCGAACCAGCCCCGTGGAGGAGCAGCTTTATAGGAGCACCCCACCACCAACCAGTCGTCTAACCAGCGGTGTACACACTGAGGGATCCAAGGCTCCCCAAAGCATCCACAGCGTATACAGATGGATAGGGCATTGAAGCAGCCTCCCCGTACCCGACCTGGTATTCCTGGGCGACATTGGTTAGAACAAGACAGGTAGAATGGAGGAACACTTACGGATCTCTGAGGAACACTACCACTGCTGAGTCCACCCGGTCCGCTATCTGTAACCACTGCATACCGTGTATTGCCTTCATGGTTACAGTAAAGAACCGTTATAGAGACTTCCTGTGTCTGTGATTCCTTATGAACTGTCCGTCATTAACTAAGAGGTAACCGCAGCTGCCGCACAACATCTTGAGCAGCTCCATCCTCCGGGGATCACCGCTCAGCCTGTGGGGAGCGTAACATCTTGCTGCTGTCCATCACCCCGGAGGTTCCGCAGCGTCGGTAGCCCTTACCGAACTACTCATAGGTGGCGTCACGAAGAAAACAAATTAAAACCCCTTTAATCTGTTCCCGCAAGACGTCTTAACTTTTGATCTGCACTACACCGGGCCCCACTACCGGCAGGCGCGGTCCACCCGTGACAAGGAAGGAGAAGAATCGCCTGTATAAACCGGAGTCCGCCGGCCACGGTGAGTCAGAATTTGGCGTCACGAACAGGATACGAGCAGGCCCGTTACCCAACGGGTATATTGTGCTTAAACTGGACTTTATTGTCTACAATTGGACTTTGTTCGTCCCTAAAAGAACTTTCCCGCCTTTACACCGTCGGGCCAAGATGGCGCCCAAGATGGCGTTCCCGCCACAAGAAGCCGCCACGTGAAGCCCAGGAGTGAGTCAACCCCCCCCCTCATCGTGGGAGGGCTAAAGACAAAAGGCGCCAAACTCTTTGTCCGCCCTGATTGCTCGAATCAACCATGGGGGCGGACCCCAAAGACTTTTCCCACGATTGGACTACGAAAGCCCAGAGGAAATGGGAGTGTCATAAATAGACACACCGACAGAGAAAGAAGACTTCTTCACGAGCTCTACTAGAACGTCTTACCGGTTGAACGGGTGTGGTTTCCCTCCAAGAAGAATGGCCAGCACGAGACTCCAAGACCTAATGCGGGAGGTCGAGGCGGAGGCCAGAGCAGCCATAGGCCAACCGGGTCCGGATCCTGCCCTTACCATAGACGGCAGCCCCGACTTCTGGCTAGAGGCTCTACAAGACCTCCGGGTGCGACTACTTGAGACAGTGGAGTGGACGATTCGCAGCTGGAGCGCGACCCTAGGCAGAAGACTCCATCATGCGATGCAGCAGAGCCGACCGGGTACAACTTCTCCAAGCCCAGACGACATCGCCAGCTTTTCAACAGCCTCACCGTCGCCCACCGCCTGTCCTGCTTCGTCACCGGAGCCCATAGACTGTGTTATTCCAGTGAGGACCACAACTCGACCCGTTCCAGCGGACGATACCGCAGCCGATCTCGTTCCAGAGCCGGAGCTTCCAATACGCTCCCACGAAGAAGCTGACATCTACCTGGTTCCACCTGTGGAACCCGCGACTAGTTTCCACACTACCGAGACTGTCGCCTGTTTCTCCCCTGAACCGGAGGCCTCCTCTGCAACTACAGAGGCCTACCTGGTGACCGGGATTGAGACACCACTTCAAGCTGCTACAGAAGAAGAGGCAGGCAGCCTGGAAGTCCTGCACAACGACCCAGACGAGAACTTTGCAGCACAGCCACCCACCGATCCAGAGGATTCCATCCCATCGTCTTCGCCAGCCGAGCAGCCCGACGTAGTCATCGAGGAGGTCGAGGAGGATGACGAGGAGACCTACAGTCCAGCTGAGGATCTCTACACCGGGTTCGCCTGGGGAGACACAAGGAACCCTTCTGCCGGGCGATCAGCTCGGGTGCACTGGTCGGGTGCCGCCGCAACAGTATCTTCTCCGGTTCCGTTGAACCGGGCTCCACTCCAGACTGCCCACCAAGCTCGAGCGGTTCAACAACCAGCACGCCGTAGTGACTTTATCCACACGCCGCATCACTCCGACGAAGAGGTACGTCGTATCCGGAGAGACGAGTGGCACACTCGACTGCAAGCCAACATGCAGGCTCGTGCCGAGGCCCGCCGCCAATCTCCATTGCCTGAACAATTCCGTAAAACCGGGTGGGTAAGCACATTTAACTTGTCCACCGGGTGGGGATTCGTAAGGGAGGAGGGTGTGAGTACTGAAGTGTTTGTGGGGCGCCGTGATGTGGAATCGCAACTACCGCGAGGCCATCCAAGCCGAGACTTGTATAGAGGGGACATTGTAACCTATGAGCGCCATATATGCCGTGATGGGTGGTTCGCCATACGAGTCCGGAACACTGCCATTCATAAGTGACTGTTGTTGTTTGAACTTTGCTATTAAAAGAGACTTCTTCTTGTTTGCACCGTAACACCGCGACTTGGCGGCTACAGCCTGAACTTTTATTCTAAGGACAGCCGACCGCCCGCCGAGTCCGTGCAATGTGTTAACCTGTTTATCTACCTCACTTTTATGCATATATGACCTGTCATTAATAAAAGTGTATTACCTGTTATAAAATATAAAAACCTCTGTAATGTGGATAGTGGGACGCTTGGGGACAAGCGTATTCAACCAAGGGGGAGTGTGGCGCCCCGCAACGAGTGCGTCACAAGAGGGTATTGCAGCCGCAATATCCTCTGACTCAGCAATGAAATAGTTAACTCGGAGATCCAACTCAACATGCAACACCTAGAACAGGGGACCAATCATAGGCCCTGGGGGGTGGAGTGCAGTGAAACAGAACAGAACAGAAGAGGAGAGAGAACCCTCGAGATAGGAGAGGAGCGGGGGCTCCGCACCTCGTGCGGGCCCCTGGGCCGTCACCGGACGGGTGTCAGCACCTGAGGCCTTATCATCCGGGAATGGGCATTATTACACGGGTTACCAAAAGACTCCCGTGCCCACAACCTACAGCCGGTTCACTGGTACCGAAGCTGGCAGCAGTTCACCTCTGTCACGCGAACCAGCCCCGTGGAGGAGCAGCTTTATAGGAGCACCCCACCACCAACCAGTCGTCTAACCAGCGGTGTACACACTGAGGGATCCAAGGCTCCCCAAAGCATCCACAGCGTATACAGATGGATAGGGCATTGAAGCAGCCTCCCCGTACCCGACCTGGTATTCCTGGGCGACATTGGTTAGAACAAGACAGGTAGAATGGAGGAACACTTACGGATCTCTGAGGAACACTACCACTGCTGAGTCCACCCGGTCCGCTATCTGTAACCACTGCATACCGTGTATTGCCTTCATGGTTACAGTAAAGAACCGTTATAGAGACTTCCTGTGTCTGTGATTCCTTATGAACTGTCCGTCATTAACTAAGAGGTAACCGCAGCTGCCGCACAACATCTTGAGCAGCTCCATCCTCCGGGGATCACCGCTCAGCCTGTGGGGAGCGTAACATCTTGCTGCTGTCCATCACCCCGGAGGTTCCGCAGCGTCGGTAGCCCTTACCGAACTACTCATAGGTGGCGTCACGAAGAAAACAAATTAAAACCCCTTTAATCTGTTCCCGCAAGACGTCTTAACTTTTGATCTGCACTACACCGGGCCCCACTACCGGCAGGCGCGGTCCACCCGTGACAAGGAAGGAGAAGAATCGCCTGTATAAACCGGAGTCCGCCGGCCACGGTGAGTCAGCATCAGGTTGATGCGTGATATTATTCTGTTAACACACTATATGTACCTTGGTGTGACCTTGTGTCAATGCTTTTAATAAACTTTAAATAAAGGATTCTTTTAATGAAAAACTGTATGCAGCTGGTCCAAAACCTTTTCTGATAATGTGAATTGTGTTGCTATTTGCACTGTATTTGTGTTTGGTATACTGTATTTAAATTTAAAATGTGTAATGTTTTCGTCCAGTAGCCAGTTATTGGTGAACACATGTCATGTCATTATTTTTTCTTCTTTTAGACCTTTACTGGCCAGCCACGCTGTGGAGTAGTTGAGTGCATGTGATGGAGCATTGTCCTGCATGAAAATCATGTTTTTCTTGAACAATACCGACTTCTTCCTGTACCACTGCTTGAAGAAGTTGTCTTCCAGAAACTGGCAGTAGGTCTGGGAGTTGAGCTTCACTCCATCCTCAACCCGAAAAGGTCCCACAAGTTCATATTTGATGATACCAGCCCATACCAGTACCCCACCTCCACCTTGCTGGCGTCTGAGTCGGAGTGGAGCTCTGCCCTTTACTGATCCAGCCTCTGGCCCATCCATCTGGCCCATCAAGAGTCACTCTCATTTCATCAGTCCATAAAACCTTTGAAAAATCAGTCTTAAGATATTTCTTGGCCCAGTCTTGATGTTTTATCTTATGTTTCTTGTTCAAAAGTGGTCGTTTTTCAGCCTTCCTTACCTTGGCCATGTCCCTGAGTATGGCACACCTTGTGCTTTTTGATACTCCAGGAACGTTGCAGCTCTGAAATATTGCAAAACTGGTGGCAAATGGCATCTTGGCAGCTTCACCCTTGATTTTCCTCAATTCATGGACAATTTTTTTGTGCCTTTTTTGCCCAACACGCTTCTTGTTTGCCATGAAACGCTTGATTCTTCGGTGAGCACGCTTCAAAAGTTTGGCAATTTCCAGACTGCTGCATCCCTCTGCAAGACATCTCACAATTTTGGACCTTTCAGAGCCTGTCAAATTTCTCTCCTGACCCATTTTGCCAAAGGAAAGGAAGTTGCCTAATAATTAAGCACACCTTATATAGGGTGTTGATGTCATTACACCACACCCCTCCTCATTACAGGGATGCACATCACCTGATTTACTTAATTGGTAGTTGGCTCTCAAGCCTATACACCTTCCAGTAGGACAACACGTATAAAAAGTATCATGTGATCAAAATACTAATAATTCTGCACACAGTGTATTATATGAACGTTGGTTTTCCTGCAGACATGTAATGTGTTTCTCTGTTGAGCAAATGATTAAATATTCTTATAGTCACATAGAAATATCTCAGACTTCACACACTGCACATATGCCTCATACACACAATGAAGATCTGTAAGAGCACACACCTCCTACCCCCTCCTTTTTGCTCTGCAATGAGTCACACAACAGACAGATCACAGAAAGGCAGGGCTGTGTAATGATGCATGAATATTCATTCCTTGGGGAGTGGGCAGCAGAGAGCTCACTGTGATTGACAGATGGAATTAATCTTTTATTTAAACGTTTACAGAGGATAGGAGGGGAGTATAAATAATACAAATACATGAATAGAAAGAGCTTAGAGAAAGGAATTCGAAAATTATAGCAGTTACATATGGATTTTTGACCTAACAGATTCCCTTTTAGGGACTTCTTTAACTGAACTGGAGGAACGGCCACTACACATTAGTGAGCGAGTCTAGTCTCACAGCTGTCCCAATAGTTTCTCGCAGCTAAAATCCCTGGGGGTGGGACAGGACAAAACTGTGAAAGACTATGTAACTTTGCTGTGCAGACTAATGAAATTGAGAGTAAAAATGAGGAAAGTAAGAGTAAAGCCCCCGTCACACATAGTGAGATCGCAGGTTTTTTGACGCAACAGCGACCTCACCAGCAATCTCGCTATGTTTGACATGTAGCAGCGACCGGGCCCCCGCTGTGACATCGCCGATCATGTCGGAGTGGCCTGGATCATGTTTTGATCGTTGGACTCCCGCTGGCCAGCATGCATCAGTGTTTTTGATGCCTAACAACGACCTCGTTGGCGACTCAGAACTCAACCACGTAGATCTTAGTCGTCAGACTAGCTGCTGTGTGACAGGGTCCCAACGACCGCCGAGGTCGTTATACGGATCGGCGTATCGTTGCTGCGTCGTTAAGTAGATCTGATTGTTTGACATCTCACCAGCGACCACGTAGTGACGTTCCAGCGATTCTTACCAGGTCGTATCGTTGTCGGGATCACTGAAACGTCGCCAAGTGTGACGGGACCCTAACAGTGGAAACACCAAAGCTGGGGAAGTAGTCTGCAGTTGAATTGTAAATTATTGTGAATGTGGCCCCTGTAAAGTTAATGAAGAGGTCTGCAATATGTGTGTTCGGCCATGGGTGTGTGATATTTACAGTAAAGAAACACTGAAGTTTAAAGGAAAATCTGGGTCTGTGTCTTCCATCTGGAAATCATATAATGAAGTTAATCCCGATGTACTGTGTAGGCGGCCGGGACGCGGACGGTTGAAAAGGCCTGCATGGCATCGGGGGTTCGCCCTCATCCGCGACCATCGCCCCGCACCACCCTTCACATGCACAATGATCGCTGCTCCTTTTAAACTCCATCCTTGGTCTGTTCATGGGACCATGGGGTAGTAATAGATTGGGGTCTCAGAGGGGGGGGTCGCCTGCCATTAAATATCTATCACCAATTACTTTTAAACTGGATTTACTGTATTTGGTCTGTACTGAAGAATATCCTACTGCATCTAACACATTTCAGGCACAAACATTTGTGGATTACATATAATATATTACCATGGAATTTCCCTGCCGTCTCACAGCCACTGTGCTGCTAATCCTAGGAGCTGTGTAAAGGCAATGGTGCCAATAATCCAATAATGAATCTACTCTGTAATCTCTGGCAGATTCCCCATAAACTCATAACCAGGGAGCATTGTAACAATCTGCCATAGTTTCCGGCACAGTTTCATTATAAGGCGCAGTCGTGCATTGGAGCACGGATACCGATAGTATGTTTAGGAGGAATAATAAGACCCCATTACCATTACATCAGTGCCGGCTGTGGGTCTGCAGTGAAATCTACTGATGGCAGATGTGCTGAGCACAGAATGTACTGAATGGAGCGCCTTCTAGTGTTCATTCTGGGAAGTGCATGGATAATTCTTTCCATATTGGACCCTGCCTTTTTCATTAAAATGTTGCAATCACATTTTTTCACTTTCATAAAGGATTTGTGCATAACTACACTTAACTCGTGGGCTGGTACATAAGCGATAAAGGAGTTTTATGATTTCAGAAAACCCCTTTGTTTGTTTTAAAATAAATCCACTTTGCTCACCTTCCCCAGGTCTAGAGCTGAGTCTAAACATAAAGAGAAATGTATGTGCAACGGCCGCAAGGGCCGGGGGGTACTCAGTAGCCGGGCTGGTCGACTATCTTGGGGAGGTCATGATGGCTGTGACCCAGCTACATGGCCCTGGCCGTGCAGTAAAGGGGGGTATTTACAGGGGATATTCATGACGCAACCTATGGTATTCGGCCAGGGATGGCCAACGCTGCTGGTTTGGACAGCTGGGGCAGATGGTGCAGCAGCCGGGATGGTATTGCTCCCCACAGGTGGAGCAGGGCCCCACGGTTGTGTAATAATCTATTGGGACGGTAATGTTAACTCTGTGTCGAGCCCCAGGCTTTGGGGTACTCGGGTATCAGGCTCCAAAGGGTTAACGCTCCTGTGTCACAGGGAGTGGTGGCCGCGCCTGATCCTGTGTCCTGGGGGACTTCTTTGAAAAAGGGTATATTTATAGGGGATTATATTTACAAGTTGTCGTGACGCCACCTGTAGTTTCTGGTGAGGAGTCATCAGCGCCGCCACAGTCCGCCGGAGGTAGATGGTATTGCGGCTAGTTGGCAAAGTCCTCTACAGGTAGAGTTGGACCTCCAGGGCAGCGTAGTGTGAAGGGGCAGCTTGTAGTGGAGCTGTAGATGGTATGGGGAGTGTTGGAGCAGTCTATGAGGGGCACTGGGAACGGAGAGGAATGACACACGCACACTGCAAAAGTCTCTTTTACCTTTTTACTGGTGGTATGCAGGTAAAGATGTCCAGGGCACTGACAGGTGACCAGGTTGCACAGTGGGTCCCCACAGCAAGTGGGTATAAGGCCTCCTCTGTTCCTCTTTGGTAATTGAAGCCCAGCCTGCATGCAGCCAGACTTCCCTCCTCTCTCTTCCTGTCTCTGCTCTCTGCTCTCTCCTCCTGTGCGGTCCACGGGTTACCCTCTCTGATCACTGCGGTAGTGCACTGCTGTGTCAGGCTCCCTCTCTTTGACCCACAGGGGACCGGGTTGGCTGAAGCCTCCACGGTGTGACGGAGATCTCTGTGGTCCTGGAGTATCCCACAGGTGCGGTTCCCCGATGTCCGGTACGTCTTAGGGCAAATTCCCACTAGTTCCTCACTCCCTTTGGGTTGTCTGCTCCTTGCCTTCTGTCCCCACTCAGGCTTGTGAGTTGTCAGAAGGGCCACTCTGGGTCACTGGCTCGGGCCTAACCGTGGCACCGACCACCAGGACGTCTTCGCAGCTGTCCTAGCGTCTGCACACTCTGACTAACTCCTCCCCCAGCAGCAGTATTTATACGGGATCTTGCCTAAGGTTAGCAAGTTGGGCCCCCCTACTGTGCCGGGGTGGAAGATGTTGCATGTAGTAGGTACCTGCTGTGGAAACCCAACTGTGCATTAGTGAATACTGTGGCTACCTGCGTGAGCAGGGCGCCACTTGTGCAATGGTGCAGGAGAGCACGGGGAGTAACTGGAGGACACTGGGGTTGCAGTTTTCAAGTATTTACTCACAGTTTGGTTCAGCAGTCCAGCCCTGCAGTGGCACTGTGTTCTCTAAGTCTGCGATCCAGCCAACTCCCTGGCAGCTTGATTCCACTCCTCCGAGACATCCTGTCGTAAGCCTCTCCTGGTTGACTCTTCCACCCTTGGTACTAGCCTCTCCTGCCTTGTCGTGCGACCCCTTCCCTGGCCCTAGGTCTAGCCACCGTTTCAGTGAGTATGCACGGTCAGTAGCCACTGCTCATGCAGGTGCAGCAGCCTCCGGTTTCCTGGTGGAGTCTTGCAGTGTTCCCACCAGATCAAGGCCGATCCCATCGTCCAACCAGTCCCTCCGCCCGACTCATGTTGGGTCAGGATTTGGGGCCCCACGGTTGGATCCTCCACTTCGTATCCCCTGGGGCTCCTTTTCTCTACTCCTCCACTCCACGACTCTCCACTCATTCTTCCTCTTCCTATCTCTCTGAACTGTTCTCTTCATACCCCCTCTAGTTACTCCCTCCCTCAGCCAAAAAGATTGGGCACTTCCTCATTGGATCCATCCAAGATCCCTGTCCTGGGGTTAGGATGGGTGTTGGGTAAAAGTGTTCGTGTGTCTCGGATTTTTGTCCCCTCCTCATCTGGGAGTGGCATACCACACCTATGGCTCAGGTGCAGTACCTCTGTGGCGACCAGACCGCAGGGGCGCCACATATGTAATATTTAAATACTTACCAAAAATAACAAAAAATGAACATTGGGCTGTTCAAAAACATAGCAGTGTCTGCAATTGTCTTTACAAACTCAAAATATGTACTTTTTTTATAGGATTTACTATTCCTGTGAATCACTAACCTAATATTTAGTTGTATTACCACAGTTTTTTAGAACTGATTCACATCTAGGTTGCATAGAGTAAACCAACTTCTGGCACCTCTTAAATGTTATTCTAGCCCAGGATGCTTTGACTACGTCCCACCATTTATTAGCATTTGTTGGTATTGCCTCAGAAACGTTATTTTTGATGTCGCCCCACAAGTGATCTATCAGATTAAGGTCTGGGGATTGGGCTGGTCACTCCATAATCTAAATTTTATTGAACTGGAACCAATATTTTTCTCCTTTACTGGTATGTTTAGGGCCATTGTATTGTTGAAACAACCATTTCAAGGTAATTTCTTCTTCAGCATAAGGCAACATGACCTCTTTAAGTATTTTGATCTATGCAAACTGGTCCATAGTAAGAGAAACGCCCATATTATGATGTTTTACCACCAGGCTTCACTGTCTTCAGAGTGGACTGTGGCTGAATTCAGTTTGGGGGTCGTCTAATGAACTGTCTGTGGCCCAATTTTACTTTCATCAGTCCCAGTGGCATAACATGAAGCTCATGGGCCCCAATGTGAAAGCTAGATGGGGGCTCTCAATTATTGCAAGTTTTTAATAGAATTAGTCTTTTCCTATAGGCAGGGCTGCCACTAGGAATGTTGGGGTCCCTCACTGGCAAAATTTTGGAGTCCCCTGAGACTCTGTCCAGCCTCCACTCCAGCTCCACCTCCACCCTGGCTCCGCCTCCAAACAAACATGCATACATACATTACATATATATATATATATATATATATACATATATATATATATATATATATATATATATATATATATATATATATATATATGTGGATCCCACTGGGACGGGGTACTCGGTACCGGACCGGGGTATATGCTGGGGATGTCACGGCAGTCTTGGTCCAGACCATGTCCCGGGTTCTGCAAGTAATGGGGGTAATATTTACAGGGGAGTTTGTCGTGACGCCACCCACAGGTTGTGGTCAGGGTGACCACCGTTGCTGCAGAACCTCCGGGGATGATGTTGGGCAGCTGGGGATGTAATGGCTCTCTGCAGGTAGAGCTGGGCTCCCCGGGGCAGTGGTAGTAATAGTCTATGATTGATGCTATGGATGTTGCAGGATAGTAGGGGTAGTAGTGGAGGTGATGGCTGCTTGTGAGGGAACACAGGGTTTGAGCACAAGGATCACACACACTCATGGTTTTGATATTTTCCAAGGATTTACTGCAGATGTTCTTCAGCAAGTACTGTCCACGGAGTCTGTACCGGGGCCGGGTTGCTCCCACCCTGTCCGGGTCCTCAGCTTCCTACTCCTGCGCTGTGTGTGTGGCCCTGCTGCCGCTTTAGCTAGGCTGCTCGCCTGTCTCTCCTCACAGGTACCCCCTTTGCTAGGCAACTTGAGTCTTTCCTCTGTATTTCTGACCCCACCGTGTTGCTTTGCTGAGGTACAGTGTAGATATATAACCTCCACTATTCCGGTGTTTACTGTGCTGCGTGTGTCAGTCACAGTTTCGGATCCGGTATCCGGTCTGTGCGCTCCTCCAGGGCGAGTTATAAGGTAACTTAGTCTCCCAGATGTGTTCTCCTGTTTCTCTTACTCTTTCCCTCAGACCCTGGCTAGGCCTGGAAGTGGGTAGCAGGTTGTGGAGAGGCCTAAGGCAGCCCCTTTACACAATCAGTCTTTCTTCCTCAGTCCTCCCAGGAACTGAGCTAACTCCAACTCACTAACTGTCACTGCCACTCTGAGGTAAACAACATTAGCTCCTCCCACCACTCTGCTCTTCCCCACTTCCTCTCCACACTAGAATATATAGGGAAGCAGCTTTAGCTCCCCCTTCTGGCCTGGAGGCGCTATTGTAGTGTTGTGAGTTATGTGGGGAGTTAACCCTTTGTGGTTTTACTGTGGCACATTAACCCCTGGGGTGCCACATGTATACCCTGTATCCCCCAAAATAGGACAAGGTTTTATAGTAATTTTTTCCCAGCAACAGGCTGCGGCTGGCGTGTAATTGGCCGGTGACTACTGTACATGTACAGCGACTGAGAGAGCTCAGAGCAGCGGCAGACAATATAGGCAGGTAGGCAGGTGGCGAATAATGGAGGTGGGCAGTGAAGGGACAATGGAGGCAGGCAGTGCCCAGACAAGATTGGCAGAAGGAGCCTGTAGACGAGGTGAGGGGGCGGGGCCTGGATATAGGGCCCTGCCGCCTCAACTCTCCTCCGGGCACCCTCATGACAAAATATTAGAAGAAGCAGAAATATACAGTATACACAACCAGAGCAGGTGCAAGGTATAATAAATGGACATTTAAATAAACTATCAGAGCCTAGAGAGGATCCTTTATTAGCCAGGTTTAGTAAAGTGAAAGTTTTTAATGTCCTGGTGCCATAGCTGTCTCTGGAAAACATTCTTCAGATCTTGTAATGAGTCCTAAATCCTTCTGACAGATTTAAACCTGATGGGACAGAGTCAATGGTTGTAATGAGTTTAGATTCTCGGACCCATCTGTGTTTCTGTGATTTGAAATAACCTTTTAATATGGCAACTTTCATATTTTCAATGTTATGTCCTGGACCACAGAAATGTTTGACTACTGGTAAATGGATTTTTTTTGTCTGTAACTGTATGACGATGAGACCTCAGGCTTGCTTTTAGTCTCTAGACAGTACTGTTGGAAACATGTAGGCTGGGTTCACATTGGCGTTCCCCTCCGCAGCGTTCTGCGGAGGGGAAGCGCCATGTGTGCGCAGCCAGCAGAAGCCCCTATCTTTATAATGAGAGCGCACGGTGCTGCGCTTGACTGCGCATGACCGTGCGCTCCCATTCCCTCCCATATGTGATTTATACGCAGGCAGATGCCTGCGCACAAATCACACACTCTCGTCCGCACCAGGAATGCAACATGTCGCGTCCCTGGTGCGGAGGAGAGTGTGTGATTCGTACGCAGGCGTCCGCCTGCGTACAAGTCACATATGGGAGTGAATGGGAGCGCACGGTCATGCGCAGTCAAGCGCAGCACCGTGTGCTCTCATTATAAAGATAGGGGCTTCTGCTGGCTGCGCACACATGGCGCTTCCACTCCGCAGAACGCTGCGGAGGGGAACGCATATGTGAACCCAGCCTAACAGTGGCTGGCAAATTTGTGAAGGCATTTACTGTTCTGCCTCCCAGCATTTAATCTGTATTTCTTATTGTGGCTCTCCAGTATTACCAATGTTGTTCACTAAGTTGTTTATAGAGTGTTTTGCACATTTAGAAAAGCTAATATCCCTTATTTAGCTGGTTCATCATACTTTAGTTCCCTCTAGTGGCTGAACTTTTTATCAGCATGAGTTTTCTGTTTTTATTATTCTGTTTCTCCTCCCCTTTGCAATACATTATGATAGTTCAGTCTCCATTTACTCTTCATGCTTCAGTCTCCATCTTAATCCCTCTTGTGATAGCATTGCTGGTAAGAATGTATGTTGTCTGCAGCCATTAACTGCCCTAAATGTTACCCTAGCTTAGTCAGTTGAATTCCAGTTTAGATCCAAATTTAGTTGCTAGATGTCCTGTTCATATTGTATAGCTACCTTGTGATATGTATTTTCTGCTGTATCATTTATGACCTGATTGTATATATCCCTATTGTCCCCAGTTTCACTGAATCATACTACCACGTTCAATTAAAAACTCAGACTTCTGCAACAGTCTTCTTATTGGACTCAGCATGGCGATTTATCTGCCTGTTTAGCTTCATTCGTTCAGTAGCAAGAACAGAACATTTACTATGGCTGAAATAGTTACGGGGGCACAGAATGTGACTGATATTATGGCTGGAAACACACTGTCCAAGTGACATGCGAGTTACTTGCATGAGTCTCGGATCATTCCCCTGGCACGACCCCTGCCTCTTAGGAGTGGATACCTTCAGTGGTATTTATTTCTATGTAGCACCACTGCTCCCATCCAGAGAGGGGGAGGCCTTCCCAGGTGAATGATCTGATACTCGTGCGAGTAACTCGCATGTCACTCGGACTGTGTGTTTCCAGCCTAAAATGCAGAGTTGTTGGCGAGTGTACATGTCCATCTTTGAAGTCTTTACCTCTATTCAGACACAGTTAAGAAAAACCTGTTGCAATGACTCCAGCTCTCTGAGTCTAAACGTCATGATAGAAGTTATACTAAAAGAGTAGATGATGTTAGGATGAATTTTTTACACTTAAACGGGAGAAACTTTTGGGCGACGTCCATTAACACTGAATACTGCTGGTTACTCTCAAGGTTAATATCTGGATTTTGTAGCTTTCGGGTATCGTTACCTTTCATGACATCACTTATATGAACAGGTTTTATATGTCGCTTCTCTCCTTCCTTCCATTCCCAATTATAAACTTCCATTTGGCTTGAATGTTCCTCCGTGTGTTTAATGGTCTGTATCACTGAGCTCCATCGGAGAATACAAATGTGAAATTTGGCTGGAATTGGAAATGCAAATCAATATTCCTTCTCTTCACTGCTCCGTTCTTCTGTGCTGAATAATAAAGACTTATTAATGTGACTTGCGGCAAATCTGGATTTAAAGGTCAACGGCTTTAAAAACAAATACGACTGCCCAACTTTGTGCATGGAACGACTCCAGAGTATTTGGGGTACTGCAGGAATGCTGCTCAGTGCTCAGCAGGGGATGAGTTTAAAGGGGATTAATTAGCAGATCACACTACACAAGCTGCATACATTACGATATGTTAGAATGAAAGGTCTGCTCAACCCCGTGGATTTCGTGCCCAAAAGAAAGACATAAGCCAATGTTAATAAAATGAAATCTTTGTCACTAAAAAGATGAGCTAATTATGACTTGTTGCTTAAGTGATGTTTTTATTTTTTTTTATATTAAAATCCAACCAATAAAAGACACATAAATGCCAATGTTTCAGCCGTTGAGGCCTTTGTCAAGGTAATCTGCAAATATCATATACAAGGCCATATTTGACACTACGCACTTGAGGGCAGGTGCCTAGGGAACCAGGTGTCAGGAGGGCGGCACCAGGAGCAAGATTAAAATACATTTTTTTTTTTTTTTAAATCTTCCCTCCTCCAAACTCTGCAAGAAATCTGGCGAGTTTTTTGAGGAGGGCTCTACATTCACTTGTAACCGCGCCTTTAAGATGCGGTTATAAGGGAATGTGTAAGCTGAGCGTCCTGGCACTTCCTGGGTCAGGGAAGATCCATTCAGCTTCATGAAAAGGGAAAGAGGGGAGAAGATGGATGGATGGGTGAGTGGATGGGTGGGTGGATGGGTGGATGGATGAATGGATGAATGAGGGGTGGCCTGGAAAAGGGGGCAGAAGATGGATGGATGGATGTATGGATGGATGGGTGACCTGGAAAAGGGAAGAGAAGATGGATGGATGGGGGGTGGCCTGGAAAAGAGGGGAGAAGATATATGGGTGGGGGGGACGGGCTGGAAAATGGAGGAGAAGCTGGATGGATAGATGGGTGGATGGATGGATGGGATGCATGGAAAAAGGGGGGAAGGCGAGAAGCTGGATGGATGGAGGGGTGGCATGGAAAAGGGGATAGAAGCTGGATGGATGGATGGATGGAAGGGGGAGAAGGTACATGGATGGATGGGGGAGAAGGTACATGGATGGATGGGGAGAAGCTACATGGAACATGAAGGAGAAGTTGCAAGGATGGGGGAGAAGCTACATATGGGGGGTGAGCAGTATGGGACATGTGGAAGAATTATGAACAGTGTGGGACATTTAATCTGCATACACATTTATATCGGGAACGTAGTGTTCTGGTGATGTATTGACGGTGGTTCTGGTGATGTATTGACTGGTTTTGGTGATGTATTACTTTATTGACAGTGGTTCTGGTGATATACTGACAGTGGTTGTAGTGAGGTATTATTGTATTGCCGGTGGTTCTGGTGATGTAGTCATGTGGATGTTGTAATCTTTAACTTAACAGACTTGATCCTAAAACATTACAGGGCAAGAGTGCTTGACTACAAATACAGCTGAATGTCAGCCAAACAATTGACTAAAGCCCCCAGGCACTATAGATAGGAGTCCGATCACTCAGCCGGCAGCGATCTTGCTCGGCTTTCCCATATACAGGAGCACTCATTCTCAGTGTTCCTGCATACTGTATGAAAGCTGCTTCTAGACATGTTTGGCAAAGGTTTATCACTTATGGTACCTTTACACGCCGCGACGGCAGGCTGGATACATCCCGCTACTTCACGTGCACAAGCACGCTCAAACGGCTACAAACGGTGAACGCACCCTCTTTACACGCCGCCACAAGATGCGCTACGCCACGCTACATCTATAGCTAGCTACATCGCCGGGTGTCTCAAGTAGCCAGCTGTAGCTCATTTACACACCGCTATAACCAGCTACTATGGGCGTACCTGGTGCAGCAGGGACAGCACATAGGCGTGCCACAATTGTGGATTACGAGCCGTCCGTACGCTGATAGGACGAAGCAATAACATCCTGATTGGGCAGGCAACGCAGGAGGCTGAGTAATACAGCACGCTCGAGCGATTGTGTAGTGTGACTGGTCAGCTCCTTAAATATGCCTCCCTATGCAGCGACTACCAATCGTCATGCAGCAGCTTCCACCAATGATCGCACATGGGGCGCGGTAACACGGAGCCAGGGTCACGCCTTAGCTACATTGCATCTACATCGCAGGCTGTCCAGAGTTCCCTTCCGTTGCTTCTTTACACGCCGATACAGCTCGCTACCATCGGCGTTGTAGCCATCAGTTTTTGAGCAGAGCCCATAAACAGATGTATCTGTCGCCGGCTGTAGCGTCGCGTCTTCAGACGCCGCTACGACGGGCTACATTGACGCTACAAGCTACATTTGTAGCCTGTAGCGGGCTGTATCCAGCCTGCCGTCGCGGCGTGTAAAGGTACCATTAGAGGACAAAAGGATCTACAGCCTGTAATCGGACATGCTGGATCCTTATTTCTCTCGACCAGTCATCAGTTAGATTCCCCATACACATTAGACTGCCCTCGCAGGTTTAGCCAACCTTAGTCTCATGTGTATGGAGGTCTTTACTACTATCTGAAGGCTACAAGCACTGCCTTCTGTGAATCCTCTGAGTGCTGGAATTCAGATAAAAGATAGGACACACAGTTAAAATAGAAAAGCTCAAAAGACTGAACATATGAATGGAGGTCACTTTTACATTGCCATCCATGCAGTGGCGTACCACCCACGGTCGCAGAGGTCGCAAGTGCGACTGGGCCCGGGAGTACAGGGGCCCGGCGCCCGCCGACCCCTGCGACTCTGCGCCTGCTTTACATGGATGTGCATGCAGCATACCTAGGATGCACATCCATGTCTCTGTGCCGCTCTGCCAGGCCGGTCCCCAGGCGATTTACACCGGCTGCCGGAGGACAGGAAGGCGCGGTGGCGCGGCAGCTTTGAAACTCCCGCGGCTGCTGCGTCACGTGCTGTGTCTCAGGATGGAGCCCTGAGCTTCTGGAGGTCCGGAGAGTCTGGCGGCAGCCTCCTCAGTCTCCTCAGTCTCCAGCCGTGTGTAGTCCTGGCCTCTCATCCAGGAAGTGAGGACACCCTGCTGCTGAATCCTGGAGTCACAGAAGAGAAGAAGAGAGGTGAGAGGAGGAAAGCGCCGGGGGACAGAGGAGAACGGAGGGCAGAGGAGGAGGAGAGCGGGAGACACAGGAGGACAGGGGATAGAGGAGGAGGAGAATGGGGGACACAGGGGGATGGAGGAGGAGAGTGATGGACACAGGGGGATGGAGGAGGAGAGTGATGGACACAGGGGGATGGAGGAAGAGAGTGGGGATCACAGGAGAACTGGGGACAGAGGAGGAGGAGAGTGATGGACACAGGGGGATGGAGGAAGAGAGTGGGGATCACAGGAGAACTGGGGACAGAGGAGGAGGAGAGTGGGAGACACAGGAGAATGGAGGATAGAGGAGGAGAGCGGGGGAAAGAGGAGGAGAGCAGGGGACACAGGAGAACGGGGGGCAGAGGAGGACAAGAGTTGGGGACACGGGGATGGAGGAGGAGAGTGAGGGACACAGGAGAGCGGAAACACAGGAGGAAGAGAGTGGGGATCACAGGAGAACTGGGGACAGAGGAGGAGGAGAGTGGGAGACACAGGAGAATGGAAGACCGAGGAGGACAGCGGGGGACACAGGAGAACGGGGGACAGAGGAGGAGGAGAGAGGGAGACACAGGAGAACGGGGGACAGAGGAGGAGGAGAGAAGGGGACAAAGGAGGAGGAGAGCGGGGGACACTGGAGGACGGGGGATAGAGGAGGAGGAGAACGGGGGACACAGGGTGATAGAGGAGGAGAGTGAAGGACAAAGGAGAGCGTAAACACAGGAGGAAGAGAGTGGGTATCACAGGAGAACTGGGGACAGAGGAGGAGGAGAGTGGGAGACACAGGAGAATGGAGGACAGAGGAGGAGGAGAGCAGGGGACACAGGAGAACGGGGGACAGAGGAGGAGGAGAGAGGGAGACACAGGAGATCTGGGGACAGAGGAGGAGGAGAGTGGGAGACACAGGAGAATGGAGGACAGAGGAGGAGGAGAGCAGGGGACACAGGAGAACGGGGGATAGAGGAGGAGGAGAGCGGGCGACACAGGAGGAAGAGAGCGTGAGACACAGGAGAACAGGGGACAGAGGAGAACGGGGAGGGGCAGAGGAGGAGGAGAGCGGGGGACACAGGAGGACGGGGATGGAGGACGGAGGAGAGTGAGGGACACAGGAGAGCGGGGACACAGGAGGAAGAGAGTGGGGATCACAGGAGAACTGGGGACAGGGTAGAAGGAGAGTGGGGATCACAGGAGAACTGGGGACAGGGGAGAAGGAGAGTGGGGATCACAGGAGAACTGGGGACAGAGGAGGAGAGTGGGAGACACAGGAGAATGGAGGACACAGGAGGAGGAGAGCAAGGGACACAGGAGAACAGGGGACAGAGGAGGAGGAGAGCAGAGGAGACAGGAGGAGGTGGACGGTGGGGCACAGAGGTGAAGAGCGGGGCCCAGAGGTGGAGAGCAGAAGACTCCACTACTGGAATAGGCTAACGTGGGGTGACTCTGGGTTTTGGAGTGAGTCTACTGTTTTGTGCAGTTGTCACTAATCCTATTTTTCAGATCTCTGTGGAGCTGCATATATAACACACTATATAGAGAGATATAAGGCTGCACTAATGGAGAGCTATGAGGCTGCATATATAAGGCTGTACTATAGGGGCTGCACTACATGGAGAACTGAGCCTGCATTATACTATATGGAGGGCTGTGAGCCTGCATTATACTATATGGAGGGCTGTGAGACTGTATTATACTATATAGAGGGCTGTGAGCCTGCATTATACTATATGGAGTGGCCATGATGCTGTATTATACTATATAGAGGTCTATGCGGGTACTATATGTAGGATAGTGGGGGTGCAATATAATAATTGGATGACTTGGGGCTACCTTATGAATGGACAATTGGATGCATTATAATACATGGAGGACTATGGGGATATATTGAAATATATGGAGTAATATGGGATGCGTTATAATAATTGGACGTCTATCATGGCGGGAGGAGGAAGACCATATATACCAGAAAGGGGAATATATATACCACGATAAGGGCCATATTCGAGGAGCAGGACCATATATAGCAGGGTGAGGGACATTAATACATAGAGGGGTCAATTTGTGAGTCTTTATAGAACTCTGAACTTTACACGGTGCCCAAACATCCGACCAACGTGTGCCCTTGCGGAGGGGGGGGGCCCAGGTCTGAATTTTGCACCGGGGCCCACCGGACCCTAGTTACGCCACTGCATCCATGGGTTCATTCCTGTTAGCATTTTTTTGTTGCTTTTTCAGTCGGAATACTGAGTGGATCTGCCCGAAAAATAAATAAAATGCTGTGTCTACATACACTTATCTGACTGATCGGGTGGGGCGGGGGAGGGGCGGGACTGCTGAAAGTGCCTAGGGCGGCAGGAACTCCAAATATGGCCCTGATCATATACAGAAAATATTTCAATATATACAATAAAAAAAAGAAACAATAATAAGAATACTGTATCAAAATAAATTAATGTAATCAGCACAGTCAAATACAAATCACGGTACATATAAATGTGCAATTAATATCAGATACCGTATATACTAGTGTATAAGCCGACCCGTGTATAAACAGACCCCCCTACTTTTGCCCCCAAAATCTGGAAAAACCTATTGACTCGTGTATAAGCCGAGGGTGGACCCCAGCACAGGTATACAGCCCCCAGCAGAGTGGTATACAGGCCCCCCCAGTGGTATACAGGCCTCCCCAGTGGTAGTATACAGCCCCCAGCAGTGTGGTATACAGCAGCCTCCCCAGTGGTATATACAGGCCCCAGCAGTGTTACAGCAGCCTCCCCAGTGGTATATACAGCAGCAGCCCAGTGGTAGTATACAGCAGCCCCAGTGGTAGTATACAGGTATATACAGCAGCCCCAGTGGTAGTATGCAGCAGCCCCAGCAGCCCCAGAGGTATATACAGCAGCCCCAGTGGTAGTATACAGCAGCCCCAGAGGTATATACAGCAGCCCCAGTGGTAGTATACAACAGCCCCAGTGGTAGTATACAGGTATATACAGCAGCCCCAGTGGTAGTATACAGCAGCCCCAGTGGTAGTATACAGGTATATACAGCAGCCCCAGTGGTAGTATACAGAAGCCCCAGTGGTAGTATACAGCAGCCCCAGTGGTAGTATACAGGTATATACAGCAGCCCCAGTGGTAGTATACAGCAGCCCCAGTGGTAGTATACAGCAGCCCCAGAGGTATATACAGCAGCCCCAGTGGTAGTATACAGCAGCCCCAGCAGCTCCAGAGGTATATAGAGCAGCCCCAGTGGTAGTATACAGCAGCCCCAGAGGTATATACTGCAGCAGCCCGCCCGCCACCCGCATCAGTATACAGGCCCCCCCATTAGTATCCAGGGCCCCCCCTTGCTCCGGAAACCTGTAAAGTAAAATCATTATACTTATCACTGTCCTGTCGCCGCCGTCCCCACCGCTGCCATCGCGATCCTCCGTTTTCATGCAGCGTCTTCCGGCTTCCTCCTGTGGCGCAGACAATGACGTCATTACCTGCCCTGACCACAGGAAGCCGGAAGAAGACGGATGAAGCCGGAGGATCGCGATGGCAGCGGCGGGGACGGTGGCGACAGGACAGTGATAAGTATAATGATTTTACTTTACAGGTTTCCGGAGCAAGGGGGGGGCCCTTGATACTAATGGGGGGGGGCCTGTATACTGATGCGGGTTGCCGGCGGGCTGCTGCAGTATATGACTCGCGTATAAGCCGAGGGGGGTACTTTTCAGCCCAATTTTTGGGCTGAAAAACTCGGCTTATACGCGAGTATATACGATAAGTAAAAAGAGCAACAACTGCAAGGAAAATTGTCTATATGTAAATATATACAGTTAGGGCCATATACAGGTGCATCTCAATGAATTAGAATATCATCAAAAAGTTAATTTATTTCAGAAATTCAATACATAAAGTGAAGCACATATAATATATAGAGTCATTACACACAAAGGGATCTATTTCAAGTGTTTCTGTCAATGTTGATGATTATGGCTTATAGCCAATGAAAACCCAGGGGTCATTATCTCAGAAAATTAAAGTAGGGAGGATAAAGGGTCTGAGAGATAAAATATGACCTAAATAGGTATCAGAGGCTTCACCTTGTGTGGTTGTGAGAGTCACAACCACTATAAAAGCAGATCATGGCTGCTGCACAGTGTGGTGCATATAGAGTAGGGAGGATGAAGGGATAAAAACCGCACTGCCGTATTCCACGAGACATCAAAGGGTGAATATAATATTGATTTACTAGTCAACGTGTTTCAGGGCTCCCAGAAACATGGCAATATGATATTGATTTGTCCTGAGGAAGGGGCCAGGGAGCCCTGAAACGCGTCGACTAATAAATGAATATTATATTCACCCTTTGATGTCTCATGGAATACAGCAGCGTGGTTTTTAACTTTTCATCCTCCCTACTTTAATTTTCTGAGATAATGACCTTTGGTCTTTCATTGGCTGTAAGCTATAATCATCAACATTAACAGAAATAAACACTTGAAATAGATGACTCTATATAATATATGCGATTCACTTTTTGTATTGAATTACTGAAATAAATTTACTTTTTGATGATATAAGTCATTGAGATGCGCCTGTATATGAACCTTCTCCCTATCTTCACAGGGTCTCGCTTGGATCTGTAATTGTGCACCATCTTGTGGCAAAACTCTGATCCTGCAGACTGGTTATACATATCAATATGGGGACGTGTGTGTATATTATGCACGATGGTCACTGGTAAAATCCTGAAGGGGAGATATGTTTCTGTGGCGTCCCGCAACGAGTGCGTCACAGGAGGGTATTGCAGCCATAAATGCAGCAGCAATATTCTCTGACCCAGTAGTTATGTGGTTAACTCAGAGATCCATACCCTGCATGCAACACTAGTAGAGGGGACCAATCCAGGTCCTGGTGGGTGGAGTGCAAGGGTAGTGTGTAGGAGAAGTTAAAACAATTAGAGAGGAGTCTAGAAAGAGTCGGCGAGAGACACAGACTTGAACTTGGAGAAGGAGTAACGTAGGAGCGGGGGCTCTGCACCGCTGTGCAGCCCCCGGGCGGTCACCGGTCGGGTGTCAGCACCTGAGGCCTGAACAACCGGGATCGGGCATCATCACACGGGTTCTCAAAAACTCCCGTGCCCAACTCACAGCCGGTTCACTGGTACCGAAGCTGGCAGCAGTTCACCTCTGCTACGCGAACCAGAAGAGTGGAGGAGCAGCTTTACAGGAGCACCCCACCACCCGCCAAATTCCAGTCGTCTAACCAGCAGTGTACCCACCGAGGGATCCAAGGCTCCCCAAAACATCCATTACGTATACTTTGGATAGGGCATTGAAGCAGCCTCCCCGTACCCGTTCTGGTATTCCTGGGCGACAACGGCAAACACTTAGCTAGAATGGAGGAACACCGCGGATCTCTGAGGGACACCTATCACTGCTGAGTCCACCTGGTCCACTACCCGTTAACTGTATGCCATGTACTGCTTGCTGGTTACAGTAAAATACCCGTTACAGAGACTTACAGTGTCCGTGCCTCCTTATGACTGCATCCGTCCGCACACAAGGTAACCCCAGCTGCCGCAGAACATCTTCAGCAGCTCACGGCTCTGGGGATCACCGCTCAGCCTGTGGGGAGCGTTCCATCTTGCTGCTATCCATCCCCCAGAGGCCCCGCAGCGTCGGTAAGACTTACCGAACTACTCATAGGTGGCGTCACGAAGCAATTAACCCCTTAATCTGTTCCTACAAGACGTCTTCAACTTTTGATCTGCACTCAACCGGGCCCCGCTACCGGCAGGCACGGTCCACCCGTGACAAGGAGAAAGAGGCGACGCCTGTCTAAACCGGAATCCCCGGCCACGGTGAGTCAGAAAATGGCGTCACGAACAGGATACGAGCAGGCCCGTTCCCTGACGGGTATAATGTGCTTTAAAAGACTTTAATGTCTACAAAATGGACTTTGTTCGTCCCAAAAAGAACTTTCCCGCCTTTTCACCGTTGGGCCAAGATGGCGTCCCCGCCATGAGGATCGCCACGTGCAAACCCAGGAGTGAGCCACCGCCCCTCTTCGTGGGAGGGCTAAAGGCAAAGGCGCCAAACTCATTGTACGCCCTGATTGCTCGAATCAACCAGGGGGCGGACCAAAGACTTTTTCCCACCATTGGACTACAAAAGCCCCAAGGAAGTGGGAGTGTGACCAAACTTACTTCACCAGCTCTCTAGCAGAACGGTTACCGGTTAGACGGGTGTGGTTCCTCTACAAAGATGGCCAGTTTCAGACTCCGAGACCTCATGCAACAAGTGGAAGCCGAGGCCAGAGCAGCCATAGGCCACCCCGGTCCGGGTCCTGTCCTCAACGTTGATGGCAGCCTCGACTTTTGGCAAGAAGCTCTGCAAGACCTCCAGGTGAGGCTCATGGAAACTGTCGAGTGGACAATCCGTAGCTGGAGCGCGAGCCTAGGCCGTAGACTACATCATGCGATGCAGCAGAGACGACCGGGTACACCCAATCCAGGACCGGATGATATCTCCAGTTTCACTACGACCTCTCCAACGCCTACCGCTTGCCCTGCGTCCTCACCAGAGCCCATCGACTGTTTCATCCTGGTAGAGACCGCAGCTCCACCCGTCCCAGCGCTTGGAACCGCAGCCGACCCCGTTTTTGAGCTGGAGCTTACAATATGCTCCACCGAAGAACTTGACATCTACCAGGTTCCCCCTGAGGAACCCGTCAACAGTTGTACCATCCAAGAGACTGTTGCCTGTTTCGTCCCCGTACCGGAGGCCTCCTCTGCTACTGCCGAGGCCTACCTGGTGACCGGGATTGAGACACCTCTACCTGCAGAAACAGAAGAAGAAGCAGGCAGCCTGGAAGCCCTGCAGGACGTCCCCGAGGAAGGATCGGCAGCACCACCGCCCTGTTGCACAGAGGAACCTGTTCCAGCATCTCCAACCATCGAGCACCCCGATGTGGTCGTCGAGGAAGAAGAGGATGACGACGACGAGACCCGCAGCATTCCTGAGGATCTTGACACCGGATTCGCTTGGGGAGACAGCAAGGATCCTCCGTCCGAGCAGCCAGCTCGGGTGCACTGGTCGAGTGCAAGAGCGGCACCTTCCCCTGTGCCGTTCAACCAGGTTCCAGTCCAGACTGTCCGCCAAGCTCAAGCTTCCTACCAAACCACCAGCTCCACCGTTCATCTTCACACCCCGAGCCGTACCGACGGAGATGTACGCCAGCGTCGACGAGAGGGGTGGCAAGCCCGTGAACGCGCCTACATGCGGGCCCGTGCCGAGGCTCGCCGCTAACCGCCACTGCCTGATGAACTCCGCCGCGAAGGTAGACTTTCCACCTTTAATCTGTCTAACGGGTGGGGGTTCGCTTGGAAGGTGGGTTTGAACGAAGAAGTGTTTGTGGGGCGTCGGGAAGTAGAGTCGCATTTGCCCAGAGGACATCCCGATCGCAACTTATACCGGGGCGACATAGTCACCTATGAGCGGTATGCTTGTATGGATGGGTGGTTCGCTATCCGGGTGCGCCATCGTTCTCCGGGCCAGTGACTTGGACTCAATAACTGACTCTGCTTCTGTACAATAACTGACTCTGTTCCTGTTAATCACTGACTGTGTGATCTGGCGGCTACAGCCTGAACTTTCATTAAGGACAGCCGACCGTCCGCCGGGCTGGCAGAAGTGTCACCTGTTTATTTTACCTGCCTTATTTTTGCGTAAAATAATGACCTGTTATTAATAAAAGTGTATTACCTGTTATAAAATATTAAAAAAATCCTCTGTAATGTGGGTAGTGCGACGCTTGGGGACAAGCGAATTTAACCAAGGGGGAGTGTGGCGCCCCGCAACGAGTGCGTCACAGGAGGGTATTGCAGCCATAAATGCAGCAGCAATATTCTCTGACCCAGTAGTTATGTGGTTAACTCAGAGATCCATACCCTGCATGCAACACTAGTAGAGGGGACCAATCCAAGGGTAGTGTGTAGGAGAAGTTAACACAATTAGAGAGGAGTCTAGAAAGAGTCGGCGAGAGACACAGACTTGAACTTGGAGAAGGAGTAAAGTAGGAGCGCGGGCTCTGCACCGCTGTGCAGCCCCCGGGCCGTCACCGGTCGGGTGTCAGCACCTGAGGCCTGAACAACCGGGATCGGGCATCATCACACGGGTTCTCAAAAACTCCCGTGCCCAACTCACAGCCGGTTCACTGGTACCGAAGCTGGCAGCAGTTCACCTCTGCTACGCGAACCAGAAGAGTGGAGGAGCAGCTTTACAGGAGCACCCCACCACCCGCCAAATTCCAGTCGTCTAACCAGCGGTGTACCCACCGAGGGATCCAAGGCTCCCCAAAACATCCATTATGTATACTTTGGATAGGGCATTGAAGCAGCCTCCCCGTACCCGTTCTGGTATTCCTGGGCGACAACGGCAAACACTTAGCTAGAATGGAGGAACACCGCGGATCTCTGAGGGACACCTATCACTGCTGAGTCCACCCGGTCCACTACCCGTTAACTGTATGCCATGTACTGCTTGCTGGTTACAGTAAAATACCCGTTACAGAGACTTACAGTGTCCGTGCCTCCTTATGACTGCATCCGTCCGCACACAAGGTAACCCCAGCTGCCGCAGAACATCTTCAGCAGCTCACGGCTCCGGGGATCACCGCTCAGCCTGTGGGGAGCGTTCCATCTTGCTGCTATCCATCCCCCGGAGGCCCCGCAGCATCGGTAAGACTTACCGAACTACTCATAGGTGGCGTCACGAAACAATTAACCCCTTAATCTGTTCCTACAAGACGTCTTCAAATTTTGATCTGCACTCAACCGGGCCCCGCTACCGGCAGGCACGGTCCACCCGTGACAAGGAGGAAGAGGCGATGCCTGTCTAAACCGGAGTCCCCGGCCACGGTGAGTCATTTCACCGAGGTTGACAGCCTTGGTGATGTAAACCTGGATGTAGGGTCCAGCTTGTTAAATGCTCAGAGAGTTGAAATGTGGCGCCCTGCTCACGCAGGTAACCACAGATCTCTCTAATGCGCAGCTGGGTTTCCACAGCCGGTGCCTACTATGAACAACACCTTCCACCCCGGCACAGTAGGGGGAGCACCACTTGCTGCCCTTAGGCAAGATCCCCTATGTATACTGCTGCTGGGGGAGGAGTTAGTCAGAGTGTGTGCAGATGCTAGAAGAGCTGCAAGGAAGTCCTGGTGATCGGTGCTGCGTTTAGGCCCGAGCCAGTGACCCGGAGTGGCCCTTCGGCGTCCCACAAGCCAAAGTGGGACTGAAGGCAGGGAGCCCAGAGCAGAGAAGGGAGCAAAGAGCCGGAGGGAGTTTGCCCTTATAAGAGCTGGAGGGAGTTCGTCCAAGGAAAGACGCCGGATATTGGGGATCCGCACCTGTGAGGAACTATAGGCTCACAGATAACCCCGTCGCACCGAGGAAGCTACAGCTACCTGGTCTCCCAGGAGGGTCAAGAGAGGGAGCCAGGAACAGCAGACCAGCCTGCAGTGTCCAGAGAGGGTTATCCCGGAGACCACACAGGAGGAGAGGGAAACAGACAAGGAAGAGAGTGGAGGTGTGGCACCCCAAGGGTTAATGTGCCACAGTAACATCACACAGGTTCCCTCCCCACACAACACTGACACTACACTAGCACCTCTGGGCCAGGAGGGGGAGCTAAACCAGCTCCCTTATATACTCTGGGTCAAGAGGAAGTAGTTAGTTTAGTTCAGTACGTAGCAGTACTGTGAAGAGTCCAGTTCCTGAGAGAACTGAGAGAGACTGTAGTGTAAAGGAGCTGCGTCAGGCTTCTCTACAGTCTGCTCATCGATTCCAGGCCTAGCCAGGGTCTAAGGGAAGGAGAACAGAAGACAGAGGAACACATCTGGGAGACTAAGTGACATCACCACTCGCCCCGGAGGAGCGCACAGATCGGATACCGGATCCGAAACTGTGACTGATACACACAGCACAGTAAATACCGGGATAGTGGAGGTTGTAGATCGACACTGTACCTGAGCGAAGCAACACGGCGGGGTCAGAAGCATAAGGAAGACTCAAGTTGCCTAGCCAAGGGGGGACCTGTGAGGAGAGACAGTGCCAGCAGTTCAGCTGAAAGCAGCAGCAGGGCCACACACACCCAGCGCAGCAGGAGGAAGCTAAGGACCTGGACAGGGTGGGAGCAACCCGGCCCCGGTACAGACTCTGTGGACAATACTCTAAAGAACATCTACAGTAAAGCTTTGGAAAACGTCAGAAACGTGAGTGTGTGATTCTTGTACTCAAGTCCTAATTACTCCCACAAGCAGCCCCGTCTCCACTATCCTCCCTTTCCTGCAACACCTATAACATACATCATAGACTTTAATTACCACTGCCCCGGGGAACCAGGCTCTACCTGCGGAGAGCCGTTCAATCTAAAGCTGCCAAACATCATCCCCGGAGGTTCTGCAGCAGCGGTGGTCACCCTGACCACAACCCGTGGGTGGCGTCGCAACAAACATTTATCCCTTGTAAATATCCCCTTTTACTTGCGGAACCCGGGACACGGTCCGGACCAGGACCTCCGTGACATCCCCAGTAGCAACCCGGTCTGGAACCGAGTACCCCGTCCCAGTGGGCTCCACAGAGGCAAGTCAGGCTACAGCAGGCTGGGCTTCAACAAATACACAAGCAGAGGAGGCCTTTTACCCACTTGCTGTGGGAACCCACTGCGCAACCCTGTGACCCGTCGGTGCCCTGGACGTTTTACCTGCTTAAGACCTCAGTAAAAGGTAAAAGAAACTTCTCAGTGTGTGTGCATTCTTCCCTTCTGCTCCCAGTATCCTATATAGACTACTTCAACTCTCCCTAAACAATCTCCTCAGCTCCACTACAACCTGTTCCTTCACACTATACTGCCCCGGACGTCCCAGTCCTGCCTGCGGAGGACTACACCATCATTGCCGCAATACATCAACTTCCGGAGGACTGTTGGCGGCGCTGGTGAACATCACCTGGTACTGCAGGTGGCGTTATGACATCTATAAACTGTAAATACTCCCCTGTATATATAATCCCTTTTCAAGAGCATAGCCCCCAGGATACAGTATCAGGTGCGGCCGCCATTCCCCGTGACACGATTAACCCTTTTGCTGCCTGATACCTGAGTACCCCTCACCCTGGGGCGCAACAGAAAGGCCATGATAGGGCCGGAGTTTTGTGGTCAGAAACAGATAGGATGACACTCCTAAACGAGGCTCCACAGACTATTGGCATATACAGGTAGGATGATGGCATTTCACATATCTCCACCATAGGGTTTGGTTCAGGGGGTAAAATGGAGACCTGTGGATTTATTCAGGTGTGTGTGTATGGAGGTGTGCAGACCTCCACCAGAGGACTCAATGCTAGAAGAGATACTTGCCTGAGCGGTCAGACCTCGCAGCATCATACAGACTGTTAAGTTCTGTTTGTTCCTTTATGCCGGACAAAGGCTTTTTTGAGTTTGTTATTTCTTTTATGAAGCCTAAATAAACCAGTTGAAGTTTAAATAAAAGCCATTCCTGTGATTACCTCGGCTCACAATCGAGCAAGACGAGTCTACACAATTGGTGGAGAATGCGGGCAAGATTCCTAGGGAACACGTGTGACTACTGCAAACAAATTGTATGTCCTGGGTGAAGGCTACCATAAGTCTGGAAATGAGGTTGGACATCATGGAGGACCTGATTAGACGCCTGGTGCAAGATCAGCAACAGAAAGCCTAGCAGGAGACCAACAGCTTGCTGATCCAACACATCCAACAGCAGCAGTAGGCGCTTGAGTGGCCATCCGATGGATCTCCTAGCAGAGACAATTCATCCAGGCATTGACTCTCAGGTCCAGAAGGTGGAAAAGAGAGGGATGAAAAAGATGAAAAAATTAAGGTAGAATCTAGCTCTTAAACATGAAGGATTTTCATTTATTTTCAAATAAAGTGCATACAATAGGTGAATGTCATGGTCAGCGTGACCAAAGTCAACGCGCTTCAGATGCTATGCGCATCCTTGCCCATGAATCATGAGCATTCGAAACGCGTCGACTTAGGTCACACTGACCATGAAATTCACTTTTTGTCATCTTTAGACTGGATTGGGGAAATCATCATCATCATAAATATTTAAACTATATCGTTGGTAGGGGCAAAAAAAATCAAGCCTCAAATAAATAAAGTGAAAGCAATCCAGAATCAACCACAACTGTTCACAAAGAAGAAAGTTTGGGCATTTCTGGGTATTGTGGGATACTACCATCTGTTGACTTTGAACTTCGTCATGATAGCTGCTTTCCTGACCAACCTCCTTAAAGGTATAAAGTCATCTATGGCCAAATGGACTTCAGAAGAGGAAACAGATTTCCAGGAGAGTTAGCTCAGTGCAAATAGCCGGTCTTGTTGGAACCCAACTTCATTAAGGAATTTGTGGAATTTGCTGGCGGTATTATGACTCACCGCGGCCGGGACTCCGGTTTAGACAGGCGATTCTTCTTCCCTCCTTGTCACGGGTGGACCGCGCCTGCCGGTAGTGGGGCCCGGTGTAGTGCAGATCAAAAGTGAAGACGTCTTGGTGGAACAGATTAAGGGGTTTTAATTTATTCGTGACGCCACCTATGAGTAGATTCGGTAAGGGCTACCGACGCTGCGGAACCTCCGGGGATGGACAGCAGCAAGATGTTACGCTCCCCACAGGCTGAGCGGTGATCCCCGGGGGCTGGAGCTGCTCAAGATGTTGTGCGGCAGCTGCGGTTACCTTGTTGTGCGGACGGATAGTTCATAAGGAAGCACGGACACAGGTAGTCTCTGCAACGGGTCTTTACTGTAACCAGCAGGCAGTACATGGTATACAGTGATTGAGTAGTAGACCGGGTGGACTCAGCAGTGATAGTGTTCCTCAGAGATCCGCAAGTGTTCCTCCATTCTACCTAACTTGATTGCCAGTGTCGCCCTGGAATACCAGGTCGGGTACGGGGAGGCTGCTTCAATGCCCTATCCATGATGTACGTTCTGGATGCTTTGGGGAGCCTTGGATCCCTCAGTGGGTACACCGCTGGTTAGACGA
Source organism: Allobates femoralis (assembly GCA_033576535.1). Lineage (NCBI taxonomy): Eukaryota > Metazoa > Chordata > Amphibia > Anura > Aromobatidae > Allobates > Allobates femoralis. Next base: position 55,297,115 of record JARQOC010000003.1, on the reverse strand, counting down.
CTGGAAACTGACTGGTGGTGGGGTGCTCCTATGAAGCTATTCCTTAACTCTTCTGGTTCGCGTAGCAGAGATGAACTGCTGCCAGCTTCGGTACCAGTGAACCGGCTGTGAGTTGTGGGCACGGGAGTCTTTTGGGAACCCGTGTAGATATGCCCAATCCCGGTGGTTAAGGCCTCAGGTGCTGACACCCGACCGGTGACGGCCCAGGGGCCCGCACGGGGTGCGGAGCCCCCGCTCCTCTCCAAGTTCTAGTCTGCTCATGTCAGGTTCTAGATCCTCCTTCGTTCTCTCTAGATTATTGTGTGTTCTCCTACACTTCCCTAACACTCCACCCACCAGGACCTATGATTGGTCCCCTGTTCTAGGTGTTGCATGTTGGGTTGGATCTCAGAGTTAACTATTTCATTGCTGAGTCAGAGAATATTGCGGCTGCAATACTCCCTTGTGACGCACTCATTGCGGGGCGCCACACTCCCCCTTGGTTAAGTACGCTTGTCCCCAAGCGTCACACTACTCACATTACAGAGGTTTTTGTATTTTTATACATATATGACACACTTTTATTAAAATGAAAACAGGTAAAGGTATGCTTTGGTGACGTAAGCAAAGAAACAGGTAATCACTTTGTGCGGACCCGGCGGGCGGTCGGCTGTCCTTTAACTAGAGTCCAGGCTGTAGCCGCAAGATCTCACAGTCAGTGATTAACGGGAACAGAGTCATTGAGGAAGTTCAAGTTTTAAAGTCACTGGCACGGAGAACGATGGCGCACCCGGATAGCGAACCACCCATCTGCACAAGCGTAGCGCTCGTAGGTGATAATATCGCCCCGGTATAGGTCGCGATCGGGATGTCCTCTTGGCAAGTTTGACTAAACGTCCCGGCGCCCCACAAACACCTCCTCATTCAAACCCACCTCCCAAGCGAACCCCCACCCGGTATGTAAATTAAAGGTGGAAATTCTACCTTCACGGCAGAGTTCAGCAGGCAGCGGCGGCTGGCGGCGAGCCTCGGCACGGGCCTGCATGTTGGCGCGTTCACGGGCTTGCCACTCCTCTCGTCGTCTCTGGCGTACATCTCCGTCGTTACGGCTCGGGGTGTAGAGATGAGTAACGGAGCTGGTGGTTTGGCGGGAAGCTTGAACTTGGCGGGCTGTCTGTATCGGAACCCGGTGGAACGGCACAGGGGAAGGTGTCGGCATTGCACCCGACCAGTGTACCCGAGCTGTATGCCCGGTAGGAAGTTCCTTATTGTCTCCCCAAGCGAACCCGGTGTCGAAACACTCAGCGGTGCTGTGGGTCTCGTCGTCATCCTCTCCGACCTCTTCCTCGATGACCACATCAGGCTGCTCGTTGGCTGGAGACGTTGAAGCTTGTTCCGTTGTACAACAGGGCGGTGGTGCTGCAGATCCTTCCGTAGGGACGTCCTGCAGGGCTTCCAGGCTGCCTGCCTCTTCATCTGTTTCCGCAGGTAGAGGTGTTTCAATCCCGGTTACCAGGTAGGCCTCGGCAATGGCAAGGGAAGCCTCCGGTACGGGGATAAAACAGGCGACAGTCTCTGTACTTGTGAAACACGTCGCGGGTTCCTCGGTGGGAACCTGGTAGAGATCAAGTTCTTCTGTGGAGCGTAGTATGAACTCCGACTCAAGAACGGGGTCGGTTGCGATATTGGTCGCGGGAACGGGTCGAGTTGCGGCCTCCACCGGAATGACACAGTCTATTGGCTCTGGTGACGGAGCAGGACAGGTGGTAGGCGACGGTGAGGCTGTTGAGAAGCTGGTGACGTCGTCTGGGCTTGGAGAAGCTGTACCCGGTCGGCTCTGCTGCATCGCATGATGTAGTCGTCTGCCTAGGGTCGCGCTCCAGCTGCGAATCGTCCATTCCACAGTCTCTAGTAACCGCACCCGGAGGTCTTGTAGAGCCTCTAGCCAGAAGTCGGGGCTGCCGTCTATGGTAAGGGCAGGATCCGGACCTGGTTGGCTTATGGCTGCTCTGGCCTCCGCCTCGACCTCCTGCATTAGGTCTTGGAGTCTCATGCTGGCCATTCTCTTCTTTGGAGGGAAACCACACCCGTTCAACCGGTAAGACGTTCTGGTTGAGCTGGCGAAGAAGTCTTCTCTCTGTCTCTGACACTCCCATTTCCTCTGGGCTTTTGTAGTCCAATGGTGGGAAAAGTCTTTGGGGTCCGCCCCCATGGTTTATTCGAGCAATCAGGGCGGACAAAGAGTTTGGCGCCTTTTGTCTTTAGCCCTCCCACGATGAGGGGGGGGTTGACTCACTCCTGGGCTTGCACGTGGCGGCTTCTTGTGGCGGGAACGCCATCTTGACCCAATGGTGAAAAGGCAGGAAAGTTCTTTTAGGGATGAACAAAGTCCAAATTGTAGACAATAAAGTCCAGTTTAAGCACAATATACCCGTTAGGTAACGGGCCTGCTCGTATCCTGTTCGTGACGCCATTTTCTGACTCACCGCGGCCGGGACTCCGGTTTAGACAGGCGATTCTTCTTCCCTCCTTGTCACGGGTGGACCGCGCCTGCCGGTAGTGGGGCCCGGTGTAGTGCAGATCAAAAGTGAAGACGTCTTGGTGGAACAGATTAAGGGGTTTTATTTATTCGTGACGCCACCTATGAGTAGATTCGGTAAGGGCTACCGACGCTGCGGAACCTCCGGGGGATGGACAGCAGCAAGATGTTACGCTCCCCACAGGCTGAGCGGTGATCCCCGGGGGCTGGAGCTGCTCAAGATGTTGTGCGGCAGCTGCGGTTACCTTGTTGTGCGGACGGATAGTTCATAAGGAAGCACGGACACAGGTAGTCTCTGCAACGGGTCTTTACTGTAACTAGCAGGCAGTACATGGTATACAGTGATTGAGTAGTAGACCGGGTGGACTCAGCAGTGATAGTGTTCCTCAGAGATCCGCAAGTGTTCCTCCATTCTACCTAACGTGATTGCCAGTGTCGCCCGGGAATACCAGGTCGGGTACGGGGAGGCTGCTTCAATGCCCTATCCATGATGTACGTTCTGGATGCTTTGGGGAGCCTTGGATCCCTCAGTGGGTACACCGCTGGTTAGACGACTGGAAACTGACTGGTGGTGGGGTGCTCCTATGAAGCTATTCCTCCACTCTTCTGGTTCGCGTAGCAGAGGTGAACTGCTGCCAGCTTCGGTACCAGTGAACCGGCTGTGAGTTGTGGGCACGGGAGTCTTTTGGGAACCCGTGTAGATATGCCCAATCCCGGTGGTTAAGGCCTCAGGTGCTGACACCCGACCGGTGACAGCCCAGGGGCCCGCACGGGGTGCGGAGCCCCCGCTCCTCTCCAAGTTCTAGTCTGCTCTTGTCAGGTTCTAGATCCTCCTTCGTTCTCTCTAGATTATTGTGTGTTCTCCTACACTTCCCTAACACTCCACCCACCAGGACCTATGATTGGTCCCCTGTTCTAGGTGTTGCATGTTGGGTTGGATCTCCAAGTTAACTATTTCATTGCTGAGTCAGAGAATATTGCGGCTGCAATACTCCCTTGTGACGCACTCGTTGCGGGGCGCCACAATTATATCTTAGGAAGTAAATGGTGAGGAACATCTGATACTTTACCTGAGAAGGAAACTCTCCTCCTGTGAAAAGAAGTACCCCATTGTGGAGAAGTACTTAGCCAACAAATGGGCAGTTGACACTACCTGTTAAGTCAAACATCCAGACTAGTGCAAAATCTTGTGTCCCTGAGATGGATGAGGGTGTAGTCGGACCTTCTGAGTTTAGATGGTACATTGGTGAGCCTGTCCTGTGAGTTACACTCATATAGTGTTAACTAGCCCGTCCTACCTTGCGTCACTAATAGGCTATTGTTCAGACACTGTATATCTCACTTAAATACGTGCCAGGCTCCTTATGCAAGCATTATTAGTGTGCAAGTCTTATGCTAAGCATCCACCCCTTCCATTTTGAAAGGTTATGAGTGTTATCATCATTTTGCACCCGGACTGCACCCATCTCTATGATGGATATTCCCTGTATCCTGCATGTGCACTTATATCAGCCGCTCTGTGGTGAATTTCTTGAATGTTCCCAAACAATGATCCCTCTCCCCTGAACACCTTGAAACCCTGTGTTTGCTTTTAATGAAGCTATAATAAAGGATCGTTTTATTGTGATCTGGACAAGTGCCGCTACACTCATTGCTTGGTTGCATTGAGTACCTCCCTTCCCTGGGATTCTAAGTGAGCACCGCTAGTGGTCGTGGCCGTCTGTGGATATCGTCTTCTGTAAAGAATCTGCCAACGTTATTCGATAACCCTGTCTTATGGTGCTTGTGCCGGTGGTGCCGCTCCTTTGGGCCTGTCTGTTTGCTTACTTTTTGAATGTTCTCCTTTGTTTTGTTTTTTTTTGGAAAGGAAGGGGAAGAATGCCCAAGTAACTGTGGTTTTAGCATACTAGGACTTTAGCTTACATGTAGAGCATAGGCTTGGGATACTACACGGTAATGCTGATACTCTGTCAAGGCTTCACTGCTTAATAGAAGGTGCCGAGAACTCTCCCCCCACACACACACACATAGTTTGGGCAAGGGGGGGGTTATGAAAGATGGTCGCTGGTAAAATCTTGGAGGGGAGATATGTTTTACTGAGGTTGACAGCTTCAGTTATGTAAAACCGGAAGCGGGCTCCAGCTTGTTATATGCTGGGAGGGTTAATAGGCCATGTCAGAGCCGGGTTTTTGTGAACAGTCAAAGAGATAGGAGGGACAGCTGATCACATATCTCCGTCCTAGAGTGTTGTCCAAGCGGTAAAATGGAGACCTGTGATTTCATTCAAGTGTCTGTGTGTATGCAGGTGTGTAGACCTCCACCGGAGTGCACCTGCTTGAAAGAGATACTTACCGGCCATTTTGGGTTTATTTTTTATTGGTTTATGAAACATAAATAAACAAGATGAAGTTTAAATGAAAATCGTTCCTGTGATTTCCTTGACTCGCAGCCAAGCAAAATGAGCCTTCCTACTATACTTCCAATCTGAAATGCGTTTGTGGCACCCCAGGGTCCAATTGCCCCAGTGTCAATATTGCCCCCAGGTGGTAGTGTCACGCTTGAGAGCAACAGAAGGGTATTCACACCAGACTGTAAACGCACACAACACCTTTCTGCCTCCAGGCCATAAGGGGGAGACTTAAACCTGGCTTTAGGGTGACCTCCCCTATAAATTCTTGTCTGGGGGTGGAGCTAGTCAGTTCAGTTCCTGGGAGGACTGTGAAGAGGACCTGTGGACCTGAGCTGTGTTAAGCTCGTCCCAAGTACAGGAGTTCAGTTCCTAGGAGGACTGAGGAAGACATCCTGGTGGACTGGTAGCTACACTAAGCTCGTCCCAATATAGCTAACTCAGCGGGAGAAGTTGAGACAGGAGTCTGGGGAAGTGCAGGAACACCTGGGGAGTGGAGCGGTATTGTGCTCACCCCAGAGGAATAGCGCAAAGAACCGAGGTTGTGCAGGGCCTAACGACCCGGCAGCCAATAAAGGAAGGTGGGGAATTCCAAGTTCCCAAGCCACGCTGTGCCCGGAGGCAAAGCAGCGTATAGAGCCCAGGGACAACTGCTCGATCCAAGGAACTAATAAAGGACTCGCGTTGCCTGCCATACTGGCACCTACCAGGAGAGAGAGGGCCAGCAGCTTAGCTAAAGCAGCAGCAGGAACCTACACACAAAGCGCAGCAAGAATGCTTCAGAACCGGTCGCGTGAGGATTATCCCGAGTTGCTTTCAGGTGCAAGGACCCAGTTTAACATCAACCGGAATTACAGTCACACCAGTAAAAGGACTGAGGAACCACAAAGCCATGAGTCTGTCTCTTGCTTTGTGCCCGACGTCCTGCACTCTACACTTCTACTACTTGCACTGCCCCAGGGATCTGCTCCGCCTGTGGGGAGCCGCTCCATCCCAGCTGCCCGTCCATCATCCTTGGAGGTTCTGCAACAGCGGTGGCCACCTATAGCCACATACCATGGGTGGCGTCACGTATAACTCCCTTTTCCATCACCCCTTTAACTACCAAGCCAGAATCAATCCCCCCTTTATAGCTGCCCCCAGGGCCACGAAACCGGGTCTTGTCCCATGTGACTCCCCGGAACTGTATGATAGCCCGGTTCCATGTATCTCATACCCTGGGGCAGGTCATGTTAATTGCACATTTATACTTACCGTGCTTTGTATTTGATTATCCATGTGCTGATTATATTACATTCATTTATTTTTATACATCATTATTATTGATTTTTATTGTATATATTTTCTATTTATGATATTTCCAGATTATCTTGACAAAGGATTCAACGGCCAAAACTTTGGAGTTTATCTGTCTTTCATTGGGCAGAGTATAATAATAAATATCAGTTCACAGCGGCTCCAGGCTCATTCAGCAGCTAGGATGGCTTGTCTGCGGCACTCCCTTTCTGAGTACCTTTCGGGCCTGCTCTCCCTCCATTCCGTGTGCAAGTTACTGTCTGGCTGTCACGGGCTCTTAGTGTACTGCCCTTCAGGTTTACTAGCCCTAGTTTGACGGCTTTTCCTTCGCCACACTGGAGGTTGGGTCTCGGGACATAGAGACCCCGCACCCCGCCGATATCTGTGGTTGTGGGTTAAAGTTTCAAAGCCACATCTGCAGAGCCGACACTCTGGTCCTGGCCCAGTCCACCAGTGTCCCCAGTCAGTCGGGTTCACCTGACTCCTTCAGTCTTCCCGCGGTCTCAGCCTGGGACCCGGACTAGCCATCGGCGGCTTAGGCCGCCGGGCCCTGGTGCTCCCAGTCTGGTCTCTGTCACTGGTTAGCTGATGGGGTCTCGCGCGCTTGACTTGAACTCTACACTCCCTCTTCTCTCCTTTTCCTCTTCCACCACACTCTCTCACACACTCCTCCTCTACTACTCTCCTCACTCTGTGTGTGTCAGTCGGTTTTATCTGTGTTTCTCCTCCACTTCCCGGGTTCCGTCCTACATCCCACCCTCCACCTATCTCCTCCCACCATCCCATTGCTAGACTTGAAGTTACTTAGATTTGGGATTGGAGGTGTGTTGGGTGTTGGTGTGAAGTGACCGACTTACCAATCCCAGCTGCTGTGCTCTGTTGTGGCCACCCTTCCACAGGGGCGCCACACTTCCCTCTTGTACACATTCCAGTCTTTCCCTCCCAGGTCGAGCATGACCGTGTTCCAGCCCGCAGGAGCTAACACCTCCACCACCTCTAGACTCTCATTCCGACTTTTAACTCCTTTGCTGTCTTCCTCCCGACTCTCTCTACGTTCTACCCCGTGTCCCCCTCTCTGAGACTGGGCCCAGACTCTCAGGTCCGCCCACTGTCCCTGTCCGGGGTCCTACGTGTGTGTTGCGGTGTGGGGGTCTCGATTTCACCATCCCAGTGTGGCGCCCCTGCAGATCCAGTCGCCACAGAGGTACTGCACCCCTATTAGGGTACAGTATCCCACTCACGGGTAAGAGGGGCACAGACTGGTGCGGGGACACCTAGATCACACTAGGAACCATTGTAGTGGTGTTGGGTGGTGAAGGAAGTAGTTAGAGTGAAAACTTGGGAGAAGTGAGGCCAAGAAGAACACACGTAGATGACGTGGGACTTGTGTCAAAGGGTATAAATAGAGTGGGAAAGATCTAGAACGTAGGACAGACAGTTGTACAGCAGAAGGAGAAACAGAGGAACAGCAGAAAGGAGAGTGGAGCAGCTAGAGTCGAGTTGGAGGGAAGCTAGAGCAAGAAAGTCTGTCACAAAAGAAAGAACTTAAGTGTCCAGAGGCCAGAGGAGCAAAAAACAACACCTAAGTGGTTTAGAGGAAGAAAGAGAATCCAAGAGGCACGGGCAGTGACCATTCCACCCGTGAGACTCGTATTCATTGTCAAGCGCAAGGTAGTGGATGGACTAAGCCGAAGAACAGGGGAATCGGGAACCCCAAGACTAGTGAAGAATCCAGACCAGGCTCAACTAGCAACCCGGAGACTGTGTGACACTTCTATGGTGACACAGTCGACAACCGCGCACATCTGCTGAAAAGGTGGCAACCATAGGGCTAAGGAGAGACACTGCAGGGGAACCCCTAAGAAAAGCCCACAGTCACTGGCTCAGAGCTCTGTGTGGCAAGGCGCAAGGCAGGACGGATGAGGCAATCGTAGTGTAAAGAGGCTGAGAAAGGACAGAGAAGGGGTGCCAGTTATGTGTCATCTTCCTACCCGCGAGTAGCTGGATCCCTGTCTCTGAGAACCCAGTGTTCAGCGGACTGTTGCACAAAGACTATGAATAAAAGAACTGAAGGCTGCAACCAGCTGTGTCTGTGAACTTTCTTACCCATCAAAAGCACCAGAAATACAACTATCAACTCACTCAGGTACCTCAAGCTGCTCTGGGGGTCAGCCCTACCCGTAGAGGGCTTAAGAACATTGCTGCCTCCCAACCATCGGCCCCTAGGAAACTATCGTGCAGTTGCGGCCATCTACAGCATGTTCCAAATTATTATGCAAATTGGTTTGAAACCCATTGATGGTATTGTGTCTTAGGGCCACTTTACACACACCAACTTATCTGTCCAACTTCTGAACAACTCACTGGTTGCAGTGAAATCATGGACACTGCTCCATTTTTGGCTGTGTACAAATGGAACAATGTGTCCATGATTTCACTGCAACCAGTAAGTTGTTCAGAAGTTGGACAGATAAGTTGGTGTGTGTGTAAAGTGGCCATCATGGTGGGTTTACACGTCCCGATATCGCGGCGATATCGGAGGCAACGACGCGGGAGCGCGCATTTAGTGCACGTTTCTCCCTGCATCGCATCGCCAGTTTACACACCGCGATATCGGGATGCAACGTGCCGACTATGTGTACGCCCACCAACCCAGTAACGACCATTTAACATGGGAGTTAATGGGTGAGGTGCGAGTACACATCGTAGTTGGGCTGTTACACGCTACGATGCTGCTACAACGGCCTTGCGATATCGGGCGGTTGAATAGCTCGCCTATTCAACCCCGATATCGGTTTGGCATTGTTCCAGCATCGCGTTGTACGCTCAAACTATACAACGCGCAAACGATATCGGGTCCAACTCGCGACCCACGTGACTTTTGGTCGGAGTTGGGTCGGAGTTGGACGCCGATATCGCGGCGTGTAAACCCGCCATTAGGGTTCTTTGGATCACTGAAATCAATCTCAGATACCTGTGATAATTAGTTTGGCAGGTGGGCCCAATAAAAGGAAAACTGGGTGCTCCACAATATTAAGCAGGCCACAGTTTTCATATAAGATGAGAAAGAAAAAGGATCTCTGCTGCCGAAAAGCTACAAATAGTGCAATGCCTTTGGCAAGGGATGAAAACATTAGATATTGCACGAAAAATTAAGCGTGATCATCGTACTGTGAATAGATTTGTAGCTGATTCTGAGCACAGATGTGTTCATGCAGATAAAGGCAGAATGAGGAAGATTTCTGCCAGGCAAGTTCATCAGATTTAGAGAGCAGCTGCTAAAAAGGCCTTACAAACCAGCAAACAGATATTTGAAGCTGCTGGTGCCTCTGGAGTCCCTCGAACCTCAAGATGTAGGATTTGTCGAGCCCACTGGGACGGGGTACTCGGTACCGGACTGGGTTTGCTGCAGGGGATGACACGGAGGGCCTGGTCCAGACCGTGTCCTGGGCCCTGGCAAGTAAAAGGGTGATATTTACAGGGGATTAGAGTTTGTCGTGACACCACCCACGGTGTGTGGTCAGGAATGGGACCACCGCTGCTGCAGAACCTCCGTGGTGATGTTAGGCAGCTTAGATGATACTGCTCTCCGTAGGTAAAGGCGGGTTCCCTGGGGCAATGGTTGTTATTGTCGAGCCCACTGGGACGGGGGTACTCGGTACCGGACTGGGTCTGGTGCTGGGGAAGTCACGGGTGGTCCTGGTCCGGACCGTGTCCCGGGCCCTGGCAATAATAAGGTATATTTACAGGGGAATGTCAGTTGTGACGCCACCCACTGTGTGCAGCCAGTAATGGGGCCGCCGCTGCTGCAGAACCTCCGGGGATGATGTAATGGCAGCGTAGATGGAATAGTTCCCGTGGGCAGAACTGTGTTCCCCGGGGCAGTGATGATGAAAGTCTATTGTGTAGTGTGCAGGCTTCGGGCTGAGTGCAGTACACTTACTGTCCAGTTGCTGCAGAAATCCTTCCTCGGTGCTGGAGCTGGCAAGCTGTGGCTCTGCAGGTGGGGATTCTTGGCAAGCCTGCATGGAGGGAATAGCATTCAAGGAGTGAGATGCAAGGGAGGCATATTCAGGGTTCACCGTGTTTACTTCTCAGGTTCGCCAGTTCAAGTTACAGTTCATACAGTTCTTACAGTTCAGTACAAGTCTCAGTACACGTGCTCACTCTCCCCTCCGGGTTCCCTTTGCTCTCTGCAGCCAGGCCTCTCTCTCTCTCGGTGACCCCTCACACTGTCTGTGTCCTTTCCAGGCTGTTAACTCTCTCTGTGCTCACTTGGTTGTGTGTGACTCCGGACAGTATGGCGGTGGCTCGGACTCCTGTGAGCCCTCCGGGTTGCCACTGAGATGCCTGTCCTTTGGGGTAGGGACCCTAACGTGTAGCTGTGGTCCCCCGTCGGTTGTCTGGGGATCCGGGTGAAACTAGAGCCGACACTCTACTCAGCCCAGCCTCCAGCAGTCCTCCCGTGTGGGGCCCTACCAAGCTCTCTCTATTGTGTCTTCCAGTGTCATAGGAGGGCTACTCCGCCTGCAGTCTGGTCGTCTCGGCTGTGGTTCTAGGGCCCGGGTATCCCCGTCCCTCTCTTCGTTCACACTCCTGGGGGTACTGGCTTCGGACGTGCTTTCTCTCTTCGGCTCACACTGGCTCGGTTCAGATTCTGCGCTCATACACCCCACTTTGTCAGGACGTGTGTTCCAGTCTTTACTGCTCAGCCTACCTCGGCCTACTGACTCCTTCCTCCTCCCCCTTCCCTATTTCTACTGTCTGTCACCTGACTACGTGTTTGCCCAACCCACTGCTCTATATCCACTACCCCTCGCTTGCCTAGAGTCTCCAGGCTCCGGGCTGGATGCTGCCCTCTACTGTACGTGGGTTGTGTGGGCTGTGAGGGTGTTGGTGTTCAACTGTCGTCCTACCTGCCTGGCTGCAGTTCCCTTTGTGGCCTCCTGAACGCAGGGGCGCCACATTATAGTCTATGGTGGATGTGGTAATAAGGGATGATAGTGGAGACAGGTTGAAAGAACACACACTCACGTTTCTGTAGTTTCCAAAGATTTACTGCTGATGCTGTAGCAAATTGTCCACGGAGTCTGTACTGGGGCCGGGTTGCTCCCACCCTGTCCGGGTCCTCAGCTTCCTCGTGCTGCGCCGTGTGTGTGGCCCTGCGGCTGCTTCTAGCTGAGCTCCTGGCACTGTCTCACTCTCTCTCTCTCTTCTGGTACCCCTTGGCTAGGCAACTTGAGTCTTCTGAGTGCTGCTGACCCCGCTGTGTTGCTTTGCACTGGTACAGTGTTGATTTAGAAACTCCACTATTCCTGGATTTACTGTGCTGTGTGTGTCAGTCACAGTGTCGTATCCGGTGTCCGTTCTCTGCGCTCCTCTGGGGCGAGTGATGATGGCACTCAAGCTCCCAGATGTGGCTCTCTGTCTTTTAGTTCTCCTTCCCTCAGACCCTGGCTAGGACTGGACTCGAGTAGCAGATTGTGGAGAAGCCTAGCACAGCTCCTTTACACCACAATCTCCCTCTCTCAGTTCTCCCAGGAACTGAAACTCACTACTTCCTCTGGACCTGGAGTATATAAGGGAGCTGGTTGTGCTCCCCCTCCTGGCCCAGGGGTGCTAGTGTAGGTCAGTGTGTTGTGGGGAGGGAACCCGTGTGATGTTACTGTGGCACATTAACCCCTGGGGTGCCACATTCCCCCTTAGTTAAAGACAGTACTCCGGGACTGTGGAAAAACAAGTAAACAAACAATTAACACAATTAATATTTACAGAGACTTAAAAGTAAAAAGTACAAAAATCACTAAAATTTGAAAAAGAGTCCAAAAAGTTCAAAAAGCAGGCTTTCCGGGGGTTTAGTCTATTGCCTCTGGGCTGATAAATATATACAAGAGAGTTCTTACCACAACCAGTTTGTGGAATATGTGGTCCATAAGTAAACAAGAAAAGTTCAAAGTTCATACAGGATAGTCTCTGTAGGTACTGGGCTTCAGTAAGGGGGTACATCACATAATAAGCCTTTATCTTTAGCAGAAAGTCAGTAAGTGTATTAGGCTCACCGGAGTATTGGGGCAGCCACATTGCCCCTGGAGTATACGGCATCAGGAACGGCATGATAGGTGCTGTTCCTTGCGCCACTGCACCGCTGGGTGCTGTCGCTGGATCCGGCGCTGCAGCTCCACCGGCTGCTCCGCCGCCTTGCGCATCTGGCTGCGACATCTTGTGCCCCCTTAGTTAACGTTCGCCCTCCGTCTTCCGTTTCCATCCAGATGTCTCTTGGAGGTTCCGCGGTGCACCAGGGATCTTCTTCCCCGCCGGATGTCGTCAGCACCAGGGAGGAGGCTGGCTTCGCACCACTGCAGGCTACCGCCCCCTTTCTTTCCCGCGCGCTGTAAAATGGCGGATTCTCAAAAATACAGTTCTGATGGCGCAGCTCAAAAACAGTTTTTTACGTTAATCACGGCACACAATGTCCGTTTTACCGGGCAAGGTAGATCCTGTTCGTGACGCCAGGTTGTCGAGCCCACTGGGATGGGGTACTCGTACCGGACCGGGTTTGCTGCGGGGGATGTCACTGAAAGCCTGGTCCGGACCGTGTCCCGGGCCCTGGCAAGTAAAAGGGTGATATTTACAGGGGATTAGAGTTTGTCGTAACGCCACCCACAGTGTGTGGTCAGGAATGGGACCACCGCTGCTGCAGAACCTCCGGGGTGATGTTAGGCAGCTTAGATGGTACTGCTCTCCGTAGGTAGTGGTTGTTATAGTCTATGGTGGATGTGGTAATAAGGGATGATAGTGGAGACAGGTTGAAAGAACACACACTCATGTTTCTGTAGTTTCCAAAGCTTTACTGCTGATGTTGTAGCAGATTGTCCACGGAGTCTGTACTGGGGCCGGGTTGCTCCCACCCTGTCCAGGTCCTCAGCTTCCTCGTGCTGCGCTGTGTGTGTGGCCCTGCGGCTGCTTCTAGCTGAGCTGCTGGCACTGTCTCACTCTCTCTCTCCCTTCTGGTACCCCTTGGCTAGGCAACTTGAGCCTTCTGAGTGCTGCTGACCCCGCCGTGTTGCTTTGCACTGGTACAGTGTTGATTTAGAAACTCCACTATTCCTGGATTTACTGTGCTGTGTGTGTCAGTCACAGTGTCGGATCCGGTGTCCGTTCTGTGCGCTCCTCTGGGGCGATTGATGATGGCACTCAAGCTCCCAGATGTGGTTCTCTGTCTTTTAGTTCTCCTTCCCTCAGACCCTGGCTAGGCCTGGACTCGAGTAGCAGATTGTGGAGAAGCCTGGCGCAGCTCCTTTACACCACAATCTCCCTCTCTCAGTTCTCCCAGGAACTGAAACTCACTACTTCCTCTGGACCTGGAGTATATAAGGGAGCTGGTTGTGCTCCCCCTCCTGGCCCAGGGGTGCTAGTGTAGGTTAGTGTGTTGTGGGGAGGGAACCCATGTGATGTTACTGTGGCACATTAACCCCTGGGGTGCCACAGATTCTTCCAAGGCTTGCTGTGGTGCATAAACCTACTATTCGGCCACTAATTTTCAAACAGTCTTGTTTACTGATGAGTGCCAAGCAACCCTGGATGGTCCAGATAGATGGAGTAGTGGATGGTTGGTGAATGGCCACCATGTCCCAACAAGGCTGCAACGTCAGCAAGGAGGTGGAGGAGTCATATTTTAGGCCGGAATCATTGGGAAACAGCCAGCCGGCAGGCCCCTTTAAGGTCTCTGAAGGTGTGAAAATGACCTCTGAAAAGTATATAGAGTTTCTGACTGAGAACTTTCTTCCATGGTACAAAAAGCAAAAACGTGCCTTCAGGAGCAAAATCATCTTCATGCATGACAATGCACCATCTCATGCTGCAAAGAATACCTCTGTGCTATTGGCTGCTATGGGCATAAAAGGAGATAAACTCATGGTGTGGCCACCACCTTCCTCTGACCTTAACCTTATAGAGAACCTGTGGAGTATAATCAAGCAAAAGATCTATGAGGGTGGGAGGCAGTTCACATCAAAACAGCAGCTCTGGGAGGCTATTCTGACATCATGCAAAGAAATACAAGCAGAAACTCTCCAAAAACTCACAAGTTCAATGGATGCAAGAATTGTGAAGGTGATATCAGAGAAGGGTTCCTATGTGAACATGTAACTTGGCCTGTTAGGAGGTTTTGAAATGAAATAGCTTTTTATTTCAGTGAATGTGACCTGTTAATGCTGTAAATTCAACAAATGAGCATTTTCAGTTCTTTCAAACATATCAAATGTTTAGAAACTCTACTGTGCCTAATAATTTGGAACAGTGCATTTAGAGTTTTTTTTAATTTTGAAGATTATACTGTTATCATTGGGAGGTTTCATCAATAAAATTCGATGTATACTCTAATGGGTGATGACTTTTATTACACTGACTGTCTTTTGCACCGACCATTTAGGAAAATCAGAGAAAAAGAACATTTGCATAATAATTTTGAACATAGTATATTGCCATAACCTGCGGGTGGCGTCACGTACAAATTAACAAGTATCCCCAGGTCCAGTCATCCCTGCCCAGAATGAACCCTCCACACCAGATCCCTATTCCTAAGAGAAAGAGCCACCCACACCAAACTTTTAATGACACCTCCAGGGTCACAGAGACCGGTCACAGTCCCTGTGATCCCCATGATGAAGCCTCAAAACAGCCCAGTTCCGAGTATCCTAAGGCCCTGGAGGGGCGTGTCACCAACTCTAGAGAACAGGAGCACTACTCTCCTGCTAATGGAGGAGTGCAGTACTCCCGGTGGTGGCCAGACCAGTGGGGCGCCACAGGTGTGTCTCCCATAACAATGTTACGTGATGACTGTATAGCGTCCCTGCATTTGGCCATCACAAAATTGTATTGCTATAACTTCTATGTGATGCCATGTCTCATGGGAATTGGGGTTCCTCTGCTGGATGTCTGAAGCACACACTGCCTGATCTCTATCCATGAAGCTGAGCACTAAAGGCCTGCGTTTGGCTGTGACTCAGTCTCTGGTTGTAGGGAGCGGTTAGTATGATGTGGTAGGACAGAGTAGGCGAATGAGAGGGCCAGTGAGGAGGCAGCAGGAGCTGCTCTGAAGGAACCAGTCCCTAGGTCATCCAGGCTTATAGGGCCTGGTGACAGAACTGGATGCTGGTGAGTTTTATGCTCCCCAGCAACTCGAGTGGAGTCCTCCAGGGCATTAGTAGTACGTGGGATCAGGGAACTGCTATGGGCAAGGACACTGGCAAGATCCACATACCAGCCTGGCAGCAGGTAAATCACAGCAACCAAAAGGGAGTACTGGAAGCTTAAGGCACCAGAAACCTAAAATACAGGAAAGTCAGCAGGAAGGCCATAATACTCCCCCAGCAGAGTGGACTACAGTTCTCATCAGACTGGCCAGACCACATGCCTGATAGTGGATGTATACCCTGGACCTTCTACTGAAACCTGCAGTAAAAAGGTAAAGCAAAGACTGACTCTTGTTGTTTACCTTCTCCACTACATCACTATCACCCCTATTATTTCCCTGGGAGCCAGGTCTGGTTAGGAAGGGTTACACATCTGCGCTGCTTACTACCACTTGTCTCCCAGGGATCCTCTGCAGTGTCAGCCACATCAGGCTGATTATCCCAACTGGTGTCACAAATAAATTTTCTCTCTACTACTATCACCTTTAAATGTGCGGTTAGGCCCACAGCTGCTGAGCACGGCTAGGGTGTAATGACATCTGGCTCAGCTGCTGAGTACCCGGCCATTGCAACTGACACAACTGCAGTTAATGAGCAAACGTTAATCGGCTGCAGCCTTTCAGTAATCCATCACAGCTGAAGTCTGATAATTTTTAGAGTCGGGAAGTATTTTTTACCCATTAATAAATAATTATATAATTGATTGAACTTGACAGACTTTTATCCATCTTCTGGGCTTTGTCATTATATGGGCACAATTTGGTATGGTACACAGTGCACTATATGGCTTATATAGTCATAGAATGGCTTTATATGGGCAAATGCAGTATTGTCTATATTGTCTGGCTTTGTGTCACTACTTTCGGCTATCCATGGGCAATTGTAGGTAATGTAATATTCACTAGTAATAGTGAGGCATTACCTGGGCACTGAATAAACTTTATGCCCTGTATGCCGCATATGGATCTGGCATATTATTTTCAGACTATTGATCTAGATGCTGTATCGATGGTTTGACATTATAACATAACACATAAATGTGGCAAATCCTGTAGTGTGCAACATTTTTTTTCAACCCTTTGGCATGAGTGGAAATCAACCTGTAAACCAAATCATATTTAAGGTTCTTAAAGGGAATCTGTCAGCAGGATTTTGCTATGTAAACTGAGGACAGCATGCTGTGAGAATTAAAAAACAAAAATCATCTGTGATTCTTTTGTCAGTTTGTGTGCTATTGTTTAATTGAACAAACGGCTTTATTACCTGTGATTAACATTACAGGACTAGTAAGTCACACGCACTGCAGTCCTACACACTCCTTGTTGTGATTCACACCTCACAGTGTTTGGACAATCTCTATATAGAACCTGGTGTGGGCAGGGGCAGCTCTCCCAGCTCTGCTGTGATTGGACAATCTCTATATAGAACCTGGTGTGGGCGGGGGCAGCTCTCCCAGCTCTGCTGTGTTCCTGACAATAAATTCTTTGATTTTGTGAGAATGTGGCGCCCCGCAACGAGTGCGTCACAAGGGAGTATTGCAGCCGCAATATTCTCTGACACAGCAGTGATATAGTTAACTTTGAGATCCAACCCAACATGCATCACCTAGAACAGAGGGCCAATCCTAGGTCCTGGTGGGTGGAGTGTTAGGGAAGTGTAGTAGAACACACATAATAGTCTAGTCCAGAAGAGAAAGAGCCTGGAACCTAGAGCGAAGCCTAGAACACAGAGCTTGGAGAGGAGCGGGGGCTCCGCACCCCATGCGGGCCCCTGGGCCGTCACCGGTCGGGTGTCAGCACCTGAGGCCTTAACTACCGGGATTGGGCGTTATCTACACGGGTTCCCAAAAGACTCCCGTGCCCACAACTCACAGCCGGTTCACTGGTACCGAAGCTGGCAGCAGTTCACCTCTGCTACGCGAACCAGAAGCGTGGAGGAGCAGCTTCACAGGAGCACCCCACCACCAGCCAACTTCCAGTCGTCTAACCAGCGGTGTACCCACCGAGGGATCCAAGGCTCCCCAAAACATCCAGAACGTACATCATGGATAGGGCATTGAAGCAGCCTCCCCGTACCCGACCTGGTATTCCTGGGCGACACTGGCAACAAGTTAGGTAGAATGGAGGAACACTTGCGGATCTCTGAGGGACACTATCACTGCTGAAGTCCACCCGGTCCACTACCTGTAACCACTGTATACCATGTACTGCCTGCTGGTTACAGTAAAGACCCGTTATAGAGACTTTCTGTGTCTGTGCTTCCTTATGAACTGTCCGTCCGCACAACAAGGTAACCGCAGCTGCCGCACATCATCTTGAGCAGCTCCAGCCTCCGGGGATCACCGCTCAGCCTGTGGGGAGCGTAACATCTTGCTGCTGTCCATCCCCCGGAGGTTCCGCAGCATCGGTAGTCCTTACCGAATCTACTCATAGGTGGCGTCACGAATAAATTAAAAACCCCTTTAATCTGTTCCACCAAGACGTCTTCAATCCTTTTGATCTGCACTACACCGGGCCCCACTACCGCAGGCGCGGTCCACCCGTGACAAGGAGGAAGGAAGCATCGCCTGTCTAAACCGGAGTCCCGGCCACGGTGATTCAAGAACAGCTGCAGACAGTAATCTGTGTGATACATCGTTGAATTCAGGATCTCTTTCCCCAACATTATATTGCTGTCAGATGAAGTAGCAAAACCTGCTGACAGAGTCCCTTTATGCACTTAGCTGTCAAAATCGAACACAATATCTATTATTCCTGTACCATCCTAAATTAAATGTCTTGGTGCACCCAAAATTGCACAAAGGGAGGTCCAGCTATTGTTTATGAAGTTCAATCCTCTATCCGTTCAATAAGCTACCATGTATGTGGATACCCATGGCAAACCAGTGTGCGGAGAGAAAAGAATGGCACACCCCCTTAGGATTGTAAATTGTATATAATGTTTTATTATATTGGATGACACGGGAAAACCCTGCAATAAACTTTTATTGTGATGATTGAAAATATGTTTTATTACATTACAGAGTCTCACAGTAGCAATGATCATTAATGCTGGATGATAAAAGCCACAATTAATACCTTAAAAAATAGATCACATCTGTTTCTTTCAACAAAATACAGCCTGGATTCTGCAAATATCTCCAGCACCATAGAAAATAATGGTGACCGAGTCTCGTAACATTGCAAGTAAATTGTCACATATAGAAAAATATTCATATCCTTTATCTCAGCTCTATACAAACCAACCAGACCCGTTGTCTCCATAGACACCTCTATAATTAGACTATGCGATCTATATGTGACGCCATATACTGACTCAAAGTCAACAGCCTCAAGGACAAATATCAGGCCATAATGTTCAGGTCAAGAGACCCGAGATAAGTCTGCAAGCATGGTCTGTATACGGAAAGATGGAATCAGACTGCAAAGTGGCATGCTGTGCACAGACCGAACATAGGTCTCCTGAACCAAACTCTACAGCCTCTTAGGTAAATATCATACGGTAGCGGTCAGATCAGGATACCCTACATTAGTCCTGAAATCACAGTCCATACATGCATTGTAAAACCTGGACTTGTGAATGCAGCCAAAGGCTGAATTTGGACAATCATGTTTCATGATCTGTATGTTATGGAAAAGAATATAAGAAAATATCCAAAGATTTGCCAAAGTGCTTGTATGCTGTATTCTGTATTGTACTGCATATCTAGCTTACATGTATCTCTTTAAGTACTTGTCCTTAAGAAGAATAAGTAGTGTTTTTCATATATTGTATTGCAAGTCATAGACTGTATGTAGACGAACAGTGAAGGTTACAGGGTCCAGGAGTTTTGCCAATGTTTAGCATGTTTTAGTAACAAGGCAAGATGTTCTGTAACACCAGATAATGAAGGAATTCATTATATGTGTTTAGAATAGATTTGTATAATCCAATCAGTTCACAGCTATTAGTGACCAATGATTAATTATGTTTATTTTGTAACCAATTAATGAATGATCTTATTATGGGGTTACCACCTCCAGAATTATCTGTATAACTTCATGAGTTTTCTAGTAAACTTAGAATTCTCCATTACTTGCAGCCGAGTCAAGTGTGGTTATTTGTCCGTGGACACCTGTTATTATTAATTTGGCAAGCAGACAGTTAAGCAGAGGGACATAGTTTTGATGTCCCAACAAAAGCATCCACAACACGTATACGCATTGTAGTTCATGGACCGACCACGGGTCTCCTGACCCAAAATGAATAGCTTCATAAATGCCTATGAGACTGTTGCTTTGGATCATTAGACCCAAGGTCAGTTCGGCTCTTACTGTGCTTATACAGACCATGAACCATGACCATCCTAAATGCAACAGTTTCATGTATGCTTATGAGGCTGATGGTTTGGATCATGACACCCAAGGCCGGTACCAGAATGTAAGTGTGAATACAGACCATGAAATCTGGATGTCTGATTTCAGCCTTAGGTAGTGTTCACACTACCGCTTCACAGGATGTGTTATATGATAAATACCAGCAATGCCCCACAGTGCCCACTAACTTATAATGAGGTCCATCAGGTTCCTGCCAGGGCTTGCATTATTTTTGTGGGACAAATAGCTTTGAGTACAGTGCTATTTTTACGGCCAAATCTTAACGGAAGACCTGAGGACATTAGGAAGGCCACCATATACATCAGTTGATTTTGGTGGGACCAGACAACCACCTTTTGTGTATGAGACCTCCTGACTCTTCACCGACAAATGAGGTTAGTGGACAGAATCATCGGGCACTTGAAATTTCTTTGCCAGTTTCTTTTGTTTTCAGGAAAGAAAAGCTGATGCCAGATGAGTCTGGCAGCGTCTTTCTAATTTCTCCATGGTGAAATCACATAAACAGTCAGTCAATCAAGCACTTGTGTACAGGGAAGTCAGGAGAGATAGTGGTCTGCCTAAAGGGCCTGTCACACGCGTCAATATCGCCTGCACGATATCGGCTGCACGTGACGTTGCAGCGATATTGATGCGTGTGACATACTGCATCAACCAGCGATAAATCGCTGGTTGATGATCGCCAGGTTTTAGAATCAGTCCTAAAACCTGGCGATGGTCGCCCGGTGGACACGCAGCATCGCTGCATGTGACACCGGGAGTAGCGATATTCCAGCTCCCAGCGCCTCTCACAAGCGCTGGGAGCTGGTATCCAAGGTACACTGCGGGTAACTAGGCAGCGCGCGCTGCCTAGATACCCGACGTGTACCTTAGTTACCAGCCTCCTCCGCTCACCCGGTGAGCGGAGGAGGCTGGTAACTAAGGTACACGTCGGGTATCTAGGCAGCGCGCGCTGCCTAGTTACCCGCAGTGTACCTTGGAGACCAGGCTGCTCCCGCTTCCAGCAGGCTGGCAGCGGGAGCAGGACATCGTGGAAACGATATTTAAATCGTTTCCATGATGTCACTGGTCAATTGATCGCTGGTGATTCTGCCTGTGTGACAGCTCACCAGCGATCAGCCGTCAATGTCGTCAGCGATCAGATCGCTGACGACATTGACGCGTGTGACAGGACCTATAGATTTGAACGGGCAAGTGTCATCTGACATGTGGCAGAAATTAGTGCATGTTGTGATTTTTTTTCATTGGTTTGGTCAACATTGTTCCAGTGCTGTCTGAGTGAGGTCAGTTTTTTCAATGGACAGCGCTCAGACCGGTCATCTGAACGTACCCTATGGGTGCACACGAAAATTACTGTGATCCTATGGATCATCCGTAATGCCTCCAATTTTCACAGATACATTGCAATTATTCATTTTGTTTGGTCTTGTTAACTGCTGATGTATAAAAATGGATGGCACACAGAGAAAATATCTATTTTTGGATGAAAATTGTGTGAATTTAGCTTAGTAATAAATATGTAGCAGACAGCTATCTCATATGCGTGGTCGGCTCAGATCCGTGAGAAGTTTGTGTTACGTCTGTGGTGGATTTTCAACCTTAGAATTTTACAGAGGACAATCAGGAGAAGCAGATCTTGAAAGCAGCACGATTTATGTTATCATTTCCCATCTGTTACATGACAATAAATATAAATATCTGTTTGATATAAGCTATAAGTATATTGTTTATCATAGGTTTGTGTGCAAAGTGCAGGGTGGAGTAGGTAGCCTGTTACTATAAGGAATATCACATTTCTTTGTGCAGTAATATAGAAGAAAATGGAGGAATCTTCTACATGGTTTTACATTTTGGACAGTGTTCAGACCTGGAGGTGTAACATATTCTGCCTGTGTCATTTATATATCCTTGTTCATAGAAATAGATTCATAGAATGGTAGAGTTGGAAAAGACCTCAAGGACCATCCGGTCAAACTCTCAGAAAGGCACCTCAAGGGCCATCCAGTCAAGCTCTCAGGAAGGGACCTCAAAAGACACTCGTTCAAGCTTTCAGGAAAGGACCTCAAGGCCATCTGGTCAGGCTCTCAGGAAGCGACCTTAAGGGCCACCCTGTCAAGCTCTCAGGAAGGGACCTCAAGGTCCATCCAGTTGAGCTCTCAGGAGGGTACCTCATGTGCCATCCGATCAAGCTCACAGGAAGGTACTTCAAGGTCCATCCAGTTGAGCTCTCAGGAGGGTACCTCATGTGCCATCCGGTCAAGCTCACAGGAAGGTACTTCAAGGTCCATCCAGTTGAGCTCTCAGGAGGGGAACTCAAGGGCCATCCGGTCAAGCTCATAGGAAGGGGTCTCAAGGGCCATCCAGTCAAGCTCTCAGGAAGGGACCTCAAGGGACACCCGTTCAAGCTTTCAGGAAGGGACCTCCAGGCCATCTGGTCAGGCTCTCAGGAAGCAACCTCAAGGGCCACCCGGTCAAGCTCTCAGGAAGTGACCTCAAGGTCCATACAGTTGAGCTCTCAGGAGGGTACCTCATGCACCATCCAGTCAAGCTCACAGGAAGGTACTTCAAGGTCCATCCAGTTGAGCTCTCAGGAGGGGACCTCAAGGGCCATCCGGTCAAGCTCATAGGAAGGGGCCTCAAGGGCCATCCGGTCAAACTCTCAGGAAGGGACCTCAAGGGTCATCCAGTCAAGCTCTCAGGAGGGGACATATAGGGCAATCCAGTCGAACTCTCAGGGAGAGACATGAAAGCCATCCAGTCAAACTCTCAGGAAGGGACCTCAAGGGCAATCCGGTCAAACTCTCAGGAGGGGAACTTAAGGTCCGTCGAGCCAGCTCCCTACAACTGCAGGTTTTCCTAAATAATCCCAGCAAACAATGAAAAACCATTACTTCTTGATATCTGGTCTCCCGGGGATTGAACAATCTACATCACTGCTGACAAGTGTCAAAGCTTTGAACCACAGGCTCTGCTAAAGACTGCTAGACACCAGTGCGATTACTTGGGAAAAGTCCAATAGACTTACCGTATTTGGCTTAAAAGTGTTTAAAAAATGTAAGCAAAAGTATGTCTGCTTTCCTCCAGAACAGCGCCACCTTGTCCACTGTCTCATTGTGATATTGCAGCTCAGTCCAATTCACTTCAACAGAGCTTTACTGTGATTCCATGCATCCTATGGACAGGGGTGTTGTGGTTTTTGAAAGAAAAAAATATTTTTTTTACTGACTCTATACAGCCCACTTAAAAAATATGTTGTTTTTTTAACCTGGTGTAAATGCCACAGTTCTCCTGAATCCAACATTATTTTTCTTTTGTTCCTGCGCCTCTGTGTTTCCAAGATATGGCTCTCTCTTTCAAGTATGTAAATCTATCCTTTTTTTTTTTTTTTTTTTTTTTTTTTTTTTTAGCCAAGTGGGCGTGGTGTTAAAGAACACGCCCACAAAGAAGAGTTGAAGACCATACCCACTTGGTTAAGAAGACTATATTTATATATAGAGAAAAAGGGTCATATCTCTGGAACTAAGAAGCGCAGAAACAAAAGAAAAACAACGCCGGATTCAGGAGAACAGCGGCATTTACAGCAGGTTAAAAAGGATCGTAAATAATTATGGCAAGTAACAGGTCATCTTTAAGCAGGCCCATAAATGTGGTTGATTGACATGGACCACAAGGGTAATTTTGAGGTCAAATACTACATTATCGGCAAATGGAGCAAAATTCACAATATATATAATTATTAATCTCTGATGGCATATTATGCATATACAATAACAGACAACATTATAAGGTTTCTTATAAGGACAATCTTGTACTTTTTGTTACCTGAATGAGAGGCGTCTAAGAAGTCTGTGTAGCATATAGAAGCAGTCCCTTATGCAGCAGGTAGAACTTACTCCAACCAGGGGCCGGACATACCATTGGTGCAACCGGTGCAGCCACACTGGGGTCCAAGAGCTAAGGGGGCCCCATTACAGCCTTCAAAGCAGATGGAATTGTGCATATTGATGAGCTGTTGGAGTGAACTCCAACGACTCCAACGATCAAGCAGACAGGATTCACAACAGGCAATTCTATCAAGTGTAACAAGCATACACTCTGAATAGGAATATACTACTGAATAAAGTGAGTTTATCGGGTTACTGCAGTGGATTTCGACTTCTGACTTTACACATTAGTGATTTTGTAGATATCCGCCCCACAGATATGGCACCAACAACATAATACACGCATTATATTCAGTTGACCTTATATTGCTGCAGAGGTTTTCCCACTAAGGACTGGTAAGTAGTCAATGATCATAGTGGAACAGTCTACTCATGCTTAAAGGGTTCGTCCCATCATGACAATCCCTGCCAATATGCCTTATAGTGATAGAGGTGACCTCCGCTATGGTGGACTCAAGGAGCACAGCTCAACACATCCTTCAACCCTTCAATTTCGGTCCTCCTTAAAGGAGCCAACCTCTTGTTGTCCATTGTCCTACCAGAAACCATAAAAAGGAACAGGGACAAGGAGATATGTGGTGGATCTAGCAGATTTTAAGTAGTAGATTTAGTGATCATTCTCTCTAGTAGATTCATCATCCTCTCCTGGAGCTGCAGGCTTTGTACTTGAATGATGTTCTGCTGGTCCAAGATCCGTCTGACTTCCCGGCAGGTCTCCTCCATCGCTCGGCTTAGCCTCTTCTGTTCCTCTAACATGTTCTCCATAATCTTTAACTTTTTCTTCTGGAAGCTACAGCTTTGCAGTTTCCTTTTCTTTATGGCCCTCTCACCAGACCTGAAGCAAAACCAAAATATTACTATGCAAAAGTGAAGATCAATAATGAACATAAATCCAAGGCTTTATCTCCAGATTGACATTGAGTTTCTGCTGGGCATGGTGGCCACTGGGCTTTATTGTGGGAGTCATGTATGGTACGTGTTGTTGGCGCATCGTATACATTATAGTGTAAGGCACCTTTCACCTCAGTGTTTTTTACTGATTGCGACATATCCGTCAGATTTACCGCATTTTCCGCCTAATGGCCGCACTTGCTGCATGCCCCATGCATTGTCTATGGGGCTTGCGGCAAGAGCGGTATTACCGTGGTCCAGCACTTGCGGCCGCAAAAAAACTTGGTCAGCTGCGATTGTTTTGCGCAGCGGCAACTGCCGGATCACAGCAATGCCACACCTGCCGCATGCCCCAAAGACAACACATGGGGCTTGCTGCAAGTGAGCCGTAAGTGCTGCCGTTAGGCGGCAGATGCGGCAAATGTGGTAAATCTGCCGGATCTGCCGCAATCAGTGAAAAATGCTGACGTGAAACGGGCCTAAAAAATATTTCCATACAGCTGTCTACATAACATTATAGATAGTGTAGTCCCTGCCATATAAAAATAATGCATGATATGTTGTACAAGGTATTAATGACATAAAACGCCACCATATAGCACTGAAATAATAAAACCATATAATTACCAAATAAAAGCTCCATATTAAAGTAATTAAAATGCCATGTGAGGAGGTGGATTTGTCATCGTGTTCCCTCTGAAGATGCCAATCTCGTTAATGTCATGTAATGTGAACTATTTCATGTGTTAATGTGAAGTATAGCGTGTATTGTGTTATTGTGGTGTGTAATATTTGTGTTGTTAAGCACTGTATTCTGTGAGGAAGCGGAGTTCTGCTCAGCTACTGGGGATGGACCTGGTAAGTAACTTCTAAGATTAGCCCATAGGGAACGAGCTAGAGTATAGGGAAAAAGATAGTTTCTACTAGAAACATCAGATAGGGCCCAGTCTGTTACAGAGACAGACCTTAGGTCTGAATAGTCTGCATGACGAGTGTGTGCCTTGACGTGAGGGAGGATGTTACAGAGGACAGCGTGACTAAGAAAAGAGAACAACTGAGAAAGAGAAGGAGTGGACCAAGTGACAGAGCAATTTGGAAATTGGGTCAAAGGGCTGACTAGAGGAACGAGTGACAGAGAGAGAATAGTCCTGGTGCAGGAAAGAACAGACTGTGGCAGGAAGGGAGTGCCTGCAGCAAATGTTCCCTAAGCATCCAGGAGCTTCTAGCTCAGTCCGACCGTATTGCAACAGCAAAATGAAAAAGGCTTGAGGAAAAAAATGACTTTCATGGACTGTGATATGGCTCAAGTCTGGATAGAGTTGAAAGGAAAAGGACTTATAAAGGTTGTAACAACTGAAGTGAGGCCTAATGATGCTCTGTGGCAATAAAACGTGTAAGAATATGTTTGACAGCTATCTCATGTGAATTGTTGTTACCAAGTTTATGATTAGTAAAACTAAATTTTTAATGAACTGTGTATCATCAGGTCCTGGCCGGGCGAAACCTTCAGCTACATGTGTCCTGTAAAGGCATATTGCATTTATAGTACAACACCATGCAACCAGCCAGGACCTCCATCTTCATCTATTATATAATTGCGAATGGGTTTTTTGCCCCTTCTGAGTCCACTCGCAATGCGAGTCGGCGTGGTCATGTGGATACGCCCGAAGCATTGGCCGCGCAGCGGCCATTGCGAGCAGTTCTAAGGCGACTCGCTATGCCCGCGCAGCGGGCATGGCGAGTCACCTTAGCAGCGCGAAGCATTGGCCGCGAAGCGGCCATTGCGAGTCAGAGACTCGGTCTTCTAGAATCCCGATGCATGTGCATCGGGCACCCAGCTAGTGTAGCATAACGGGGAATGACAGATTACTACCTTGCCAACAACTAGGGCCCATGCCTCACATAGCCACACATCTAAATAATTGGGTTATTGAAACCGGGACATTTGTTGACTGCTGATATTGCTCACTCAGCAATATTCAAAGCTCCTATTTCACTTAATAAAATCCTAAATAAAAGGTCTCACACCCCTAAGGCATTGCACATTGGTCAGTCCAGAGCTTGTGTGGCGCCCCGCACTGAGTGCGTCACAAGAGGGTATTGAAGCCAAAACAGCAGCAGCAATATTCTCTGACTCAGCAGTCACATGGTTAACTCAGAGATCCATACCCTACATGCATCACCTAGCATAGAGGGCTAATCAGGTCCTGGTGGGCGGAGTGTAAGGGTAGTGTGTAGTGGAAAACTGAGTACAATTAGTCAGTCTCTGAAGAAGAGAACTCTCCGAGCAACGTAGGAGAAGGAGCCAAACCAACGAGCTCTACAACCTAGGAGAGGGGGTTGCACAGTTCCGTGCGGCCCCCTGGCCGTTTCCCTGGCCATCACCCCGGATGAGCACCATTATGCCCGGTGCTTCTACAACCGATCTACGGGCATCTACATGCGGGTCCAAAATCATCCCGTGCCCATCTACAGCCGGTTTGCTGGTACCGAAGCTAGGAGTAGTTCAGCACTTCTACGCGAACCAGAGGAGTGGAGGGACCGCTTTGCAGGAGCACCCCACCACCGCCAAATCGAGTCGTCTAACCAGCGGTGTACCCACCAAGGGACCCAAGGCTCCCCAAAACACCCATAACGTATACTCTGGGTAGGGCATTGAAGCAGCCTCACTGTACCCGACCTGGTATTCCTGGGCGACAACGGCAACACAACTTAACTAGAATGGAGGAACACCACGGATCTCTGAGGGACACTGATTACTGCTGAGTCCCCCAGTCCACTACCCGTTAACTGTATGCCATGTACTGCCTGCTGGTTACAGTAAAGAACCCGTTACAGAGACTTACAGTGTCCGTGCTTCCTTATGAACTGTTTATCCACATACTAAGGTAACCGCAGCTGCCTCAGAACATCTTGCGCAGCTTCTGGCTCCGGGGATCACCGCTCAGCCTGTGGGGAGCGTTCCATCTTGCTGCATTCCATCCCCTGGAGGCCCCGCAGCGCCGGTAAAGTTACCGGAACTCTCATAGGTGGCGTCACGAAACAATTTAACCCCTAAACTGTTCAACCCATGACGTCTCATCATTTTGATCTGTACCACCGGGCCCCACTACCGGCAGGCGCGGTCCATCCGTGACAAGAAGGAGGAAGAAAACGCCTTTCAACCGGAGTCCCGGCCACGGTGAGTCACTTGTTTAGCCGAAAGCTTTCCCTCCCATTTCCCTATGCACATGCATGCACAGCTCTGACAAGCATGCATGTGCTCCTGTCTGGTTGCTGCTGGTCTTTCCTGTCAGGAGATTAAATTCATTGTGGAAGCTCAGTTACTGTAAGGGTACTGACACACCTGGAGACATTGCCACCGATTTTGCAGGCGATGCAGTGGCGTGGCCTATTGTCAGCATCATCGGCGGCGAGTCGCCCCGTGTAAAGCGGCGATTTTGCACCGAAAAGTCAGCTGAGAGTGGTCGTCTGGTTTCAAAGTACTGCTGTGAAACCGGGCAACCACTCTCAGGCGATGTGTATGCATCGCCCCGTGTAACATTGCGGTTGGTGATGCTACAGGCGATGGGAGCCATAGGTTCCCATGTTACAGAATCCCTGCTGGGGTTTCTAGACACCCCAACAGCGACGTTGCCTGTAACATCGCCAAAGCGTCGCCGGAGGTATCACCGCATGTAAACACGCGACGATGATGCTGGCGGGGTGCCAAAAACGTGCGCACTCCCGTGCGTCACCTGCGATCTCTCCGGCGATGTCTCCAGGTGTGACGGTACCCTAAGAAATACAGCGTCCACCCAGTCCACTACCCGTTAACTGTATGCCATGTACTGCCTGCTGGTTACAGTAAAGAACCCGTTACAGAGACTTACAGTGTCCGTGCTTCCTTATGAACTGTTTATCCACATACTAAGGTAACCGCAGCTGCCTCAGAACATCTTGCGCAGCTTCTGGCTCCGGGGATCACCGCTCAGCCTGTGGGGAGCGTTCCATCTTGCTGCATTCCATCCCCTGGAGGCCCCGCAGCGCCGGTAAAGTTACCGGAACTCTCATAGGTGGCGTCACGAAACAATTTAACCCCTAAACTGTTCAACCCATGACGTCTCATCATTTTGATCTGTACCACCGGGCCCCACTACCGGCAGGCGCGGTCCATCCGTGACAAGAAGGAGGAAGAAAACGCCTTTCAACCGGAGTCCCGGCCACGGTGAGTCACTTGTTTAGCCGAAAGCTTTCCCTCCCATTTCCCTATGCACATGCATGCACAGCTCTGACAAGCATGCATGTGCTCCTGTCTGGTTGCTGCTGGTCTTTCCTGTCAGGAGATTAAATTCATTGTGGAAGCTCAGTTACTGTAAGGGTACTGACACACCTGGAGACATTGCCACCGATTTTGCAGGCGATGCAGTGGCGTGGCCTATTGTCAGCATCATCGGCGGCGAGTCGCCCCGTGTAAAGCGGCGATTTTGCACCGAAAAGTCGGCTGAGAGTGGTCGTCTGGTTTCAAAGTACTGCTGTGAAACCGGGCAACCACTCTCAGGCGATGTGTATGCATCGCCCCGTGTAACATTGCGGTTGGTGATGCTACAGGCGATGGGAGCCATAGGTTCCCATGTTACAGAATCCCTGCTGGGGTTTCTAGACACCCCAACAGCGACGTTGCCTGTAACATCGCCAAAGCGTCGCCGGAGGTATCACCGCATGTAAACACGCGACGATGATGCTGGCGGGGTGCCAAAAACGTGCGCACTCCCGTGCGTCACCTGCGATCTCTCCGGCGATGTCTCCAGGTGTGACGGTACCCTAAGAAATACAGCGTCCACCTTTATAATTCCACCAATATGGTTAAGGGGATTTCCATGAATTGATTTTGTTTTGCTCTAGGCTTGTGGAGGTTAAAATGACATAAACGTAGCTGTATTCACCCATCTCTGCGACATCCCTTCCCCACTGGTAACATCTTGGCGGCATGCATTTGATTCCTGAGCTCAGCCCTTTATATCAACGTACATGGTACAAGACTGCTGAGTCCAGTGATAAGCTGCAGTGGTTATATGATCTGTAGTTGTGACTTCACTGCTGCAGTATGTCAACAAATGCCAGGAGCAGCAGCGGAGAGGCATCACAGATGGGTGGAATCATGGAAAAACTCCTTAATGATTCCAACTTCCCATGAAGTCACCTGAATACAATTTGTGACTCTCAACAGGCTTGAAGTCACATCTCAGCCACTGAGTGGTCACACATAGAACATAAACATCTCCAGACAGAGTATCAAAAAATAAAAATATGTTGTTTTTTTTTTGTTTTGTTTTTTAAAGCTAGTCACCTCCTGCCAAATATCTTGGGATATGTCATGTAATGAAGAAAGGTAAGGAAGATGACATCTGCAAGTTCCATGTCTGATAACAGGTTGGAGATTTGTGGAAACCACTGGGACGGGGTACTCGGTAGCGGACCGGGGTACTGCTGGGGAGGTCACGGCGGGCTTGGTCCGGACCAGTGGTTTCCGCAAGTAAAAGGGGTATTTACAGGGATAGTTTGTTGTGACACCACCCACGGGTTGTGGTCGGTCAGGGGACCACCGCTGCAGCGCAGCTCTCCCAGGAGGATGGAGGGATGGATGGGCTGCAGCTAGATGGATGAGCCCGCCGCGGGTCGGGCTGCTCCTGGCAGGGTAAAAGGGTGTAATGCACAGTTTAGAATACCTGGAATCAGACACGGAAAACTGGACCAAGGTTCACCGGCTTTACTTTCAAGTTCTTCAAACAGTTCACAACAGTTCACAGTACAGTTCAGTTCACAACTCCAATAACTCTGGACACTTGAACCCTCTGCAGCCAGGCTGTCGCTCTGAGACCCCTTAATAATAATAATAATAATAATAATTTTTATTTATATAGCGCCAACATATTCCGCAGCGCTTCACATTCACAATACAAAGCTCACATTTAAACAATCATAAGAAACAATTAGAAAATACAATACAATGCCAAAAACAATACAATACAAAGCATAACATAATACAATAATTGGAGCAAAAAATGGCAACCCTGCTCATAAGAGCTTACAATCTAACAATGAGGTGGGGATGACAAGGTATAGGTGCTCATTTGCAATGAAAGTATAGTCAACTTGAGGAGATGGGGAACAGATTGGAGCAGAATAAGTGGCCACAACCCGTTATATGTGATCCACTTGAGGTGGAGCGGATAGGCTATGTCTAGATGACTGACTAGGGATCATGATAGGCCACCCTAAAGAGATGTGTTTTTAGGGATCGCCTAAAACTATTTAAGTTGTGGATACCTCAAATTTTTTTGGGTAGAGCGTTCCAAAGAATTGGTGCAGCTCGGGAGAAGTCTTGGAGACGGGAGTGGGAGGTTCGGATTAATGCAGAAGTGAGTCTAAAATCACTTCCAGAGCGAAGAGAACGGCTGGGGTGATAGACAGAGATGAGGGAGGAGATGTATGGGGGTGCTGCACTGTGAAGAGCTTTGTGGGTGAGAACAAGCAGTTTGAAATGGATCCTATAGTGCAGGGGTCTCAAACTCGCGGCCCGTGGGCCGCATGCGGCCCCTGGGGCCTCCCTGTGTGGCCCCCGACACCTTGGACAATTGACCATGCTGGCGGCGGTCCAGTGCATGTGGCTGCCGCGGTCTACTCTTTAATATTACTTCCGGCCGCTTCACTGCCTCTGCCGCTCGCTCTGCTGCTCTGTAAGCTCAATACAAGCCCTCAGCCAATGAGAGGCCCGCAAGTGACGTCATACGGCGACGTCACCTGCGGGCCTCTCATTGGCTGACGGCGGCTTGCTTTGAACTGACACAGCGGCAGAGCGAGCAGCAGAGTGAAGCGGCCGGAAGTAATATTAAAGAGGAGACCGCGGCGGCCCCATGCACTGGACTGCCGCCAGCATGGTTAAAGTAATAAAAGTGTGTGTTAATGTGAGTGCCTGTGAGTGTGTCTGTGAGTGCCTGTGAGTGTGAGTGCCTGTGAGTGTGAGTGTCAGTGTGAGTGCCTGTGAGTGTCTGTGAGTGCCTTTGAGTGTGAGTGCCTGTGCCTGTCTGTGCCTGTGAGTGCCTGTGCCTGTGAGTGTCTGTGCCTGTGAGTGTCTGTGCCTGTGAGTGTCTGTGAGTGTGAGTGCCTGTGAGTGTGAGTGTCTGTGAGTGCCTTTGAGTGTGAGTGCCTGTGCCTGTCTGTGCCTGTGAGTGCCTGTGAGTGCCTTTGAGTGTGAGTGCCTGTGAGTGTGAGTGCCTGTGAGTGTCTGTGCCTGTGAGTGTCTGTGCCTGTGAGTGCCTGTGAGTGCCTGTGAGTGTCTGTGAGTGTGAGTGTCTGTGAGTGTGTGTGTCTGTGAGTGTGTATGTCTGTGAGTGAGTGCCTGTGACTGTCTGAGTGCCTGTTTTTGTGAGTGTCTGTGTTTGTGAGTGCCTGTGAGTGTGAGTGCCTGTGAGGGTGAGTGTCTGTGAGTGTGTCTGTGAGTGTGTGTCTGTGAGTGTGAGTGCCTGTGAGCGTCTGTGAGGGTGTGTCTGTGAGCGTGAGTGCCTGTGAGCGTGAGTGCCTGTGAGCATCTGTGAGGGTGAGTGCCTGTGAGTGTGTGTCTGTGAGCGTGTAAGTGCCTGTGAGTGTGAGTGCCTGTGAGTGTGAGTGCCTGCGAGTGTGAGTGCCTGTGAGTGTCTGTGAGTGTGTGTCTGTGAGTGCCTGTTAGTGTGTGTGTCTGTGAGTGAGTGCCTCTTGAGTGCCTGTGAGTGTGCCTGTGGGTGTCAGAGTGCGTAAGGGTGTCAGAGTGCGCAATTTTGTACAGAAGTGTGTGATTATAACAGAAGTGCTAGAGCACAGGAGGCACACGTTTAATCACCTTTAATATACCACAACGCGTTTCCTTGGCGGTCCGCAGTCTTCATCAGGTGGATTTACCTGATGAAGACGGCGGACCGCCATGGAAACACATTGTGGTATATTAAAGGTAATTAAACGTGTGCCTCCTGTGCTCTAGCACTTCTGTTATAATCACACACTTCTGTACAAATATCATATCTCCATCCTAGGGTTGCAGCAGGAGCAGCTGTGAACCAGAGTCTCCGCTAACAGAATCCAAAGGACCTGTGGTGACGTAACCGAGAACGTCACAGGGGCAGGTGATCGGCTGCTCGAGTCAACTGACTGGAAGAAGGAGCTGCTCGTGGAGGAAACCCCGACCGCTGGAGTCTGGAGCCTTCCACTGCGATACGCCGAGGTTGTGCAGGGTTGCAGAACCTCCAAAGGTGAGATGCGAACCCCCCATATCTGTTATTGACGCCCCCACTAGACCACCAGGTACCGCTCATGGGTTGTGCTTTCCCCCCCTTTTGTTCCACATGAGTGAGTGTGAGTGAGTGTGAATGTGTGTGTTAATGTGAGTTTGTGTGCGAGTGTGAGTGGGTGAGTTAATGTGTGAGTGGGTGTGATTGAGTGAATATATGTGTGTGTGTAAAAAGAAGGCAGATCAGGTTGGGGACATCATTAAAAAAGGGGTCCAGCATGGGGGACATTACTGCACTATGGGGGTGAGGATGGTGACATCACTACAAAAGGGGACCAGGAAGGAGGACATTACTTCACTATGGGGGACAGGATGGTGACATCACTACAAAAGGGGACCAGCACGGGGGACATTACTACAGAAGGGGATCAGGTTGGGGATATTAGTACAAGAGGGGGCCAGGATGGGGACCAGTATGGGGACATTACAACAAGAAAGGGACCAAGATGCGGACATTACTACAAGAAGGGGATCAGGATTTGGACATTACTACATTGACCAAAAAAATCTGGTATTACTAAAAATGTCACTTAGGGTACCGTCACACCAGGTGACATCGCCGGCGATTTTGCAGGCGATGCAGGGGCGTGTCCTATCATCAGCGTCATCGCCGGCGAGTCGCCCCGTGTAAAGTGGCGATTTTGCGCCGAAAAATCGGCTGAGAGTGGTCGCCTGGTTTCACACCACTGCTGTGAAACCAGGCAACCTCTCTCAGGCGATGTGTAAGCATCGCCCTGTTACAGGCGATGGGAGCCATAGGCTCCCATGTTAGAGGATCCCTGCTGGGGTTTCTAGACACCCCAACAGCGACGTCGCCTGAAACATCGCCAAAGCATCGCCGAAGGTATCGCCGCATGTAAACACGCGACGCTGGCGGGGTGCCAAAAATGTGCGCGCTCCCGTGCGTCGCCTGCGATATCTCCGGCGATGTCACCTGGTGTGACGGTACCCGTAGTCCTACAAGCAATGCGGCCCCCCGATAAAAAAATGTTTCTATGTGCGGCCCACCAACCCAGCCGAGTTTGAGAGTTGAGACCCCTGCTATAGTGTATAGGCAGCCAGTGTAATGACTGGCATAGAGCAGAAGCGTCTGAGTATCGATTAGCTAGATAGGTAATCCTGGCTGCTGCATTAAGGATGGACTGGAGAGGGGACAGTCTAGTGCAGGGGAGGCCAACTAAGAGAGAATTACAACTTACTCTTTCTTTATGTCCTTTCAGGCTGATTCTCTCTCTTTCTGTTCTTCCTGTGGATTGTATGGCAGCAGCTCGGTCCCTTGTCTGTAGCTTCCCTCTATGTGTATGGGTGGTAAGCCGGGTCCTCCTGGATGCTGCTGAGCCTCCAACCCTGTTGTGGGAATACGGATCTGGAATCTGTGTTCCCTGCCGATTTGTCTGGGGAACCGGTGTGTAACTTCAGTCCACCTCAGAGCCGACACTCTGGTGTTAGCCTAACCTAGGGTAACCCTGTCTTTCAAGGTATTACTGGGTTCCCTCTAACCCGTGTGACTTCCAGATGCAATTAGGGAATCTATCCCGCCGGTAGTTGGTCGGGGCTGCCGTGTTCCTCGGACCTGGTGACACCAGTCCGGTGTCCTTCCTCACACTCCCCTGGGATGCCGGCTATGGACGAGCTTTCTCTCCATGGAACTGTGTCTCTGTGGATTCTGCTTCTCCAGGGAGCCCAATCCCTCCGGGATGTGTCACTGTCTGTCTGTTCTTTACCTCTCGGCTCACTCTGGCCTACTAACTCCTTCCTCCTCTTTTCCTCTATTTGTACTATCTGTCACCTGACCTATATTCCCCACCCACTTTCCTCTAAACCCCACCACCCCTTGCCCGTCTAGAGTCCCGGGCTCCGGGTTGGGTGCTGTGCTCCTGTGGGTGAGTGTGCTGTGAGGGTGTTTGGTGCACAAACTGTCTACCTTTCTGCGTGGCTGCAATTCCCTATGTGGCCTCCTGGTCGCAGGGGCGCCACAGAAAAACTGCAGGAGCTCCTGAGTTCACTTTCACAATCCCGGAGGAGTCGACGTGTAGTGTGACTGCTACCAGTATTATTGATGGCTGAACAGCTGCTGACTGACACTGATCTTCTCAAGCGCCACTTGCAAATCCAAGTCACAGGTCTGGAAAGCTTCAGATATTAAAATTGGCACTGCAGGTCAATTTACAAACGGATAACACATCTGTGACATGCAGAGGAGATTTCTAAGGACTCATATACTTAGCTGGTACTTGTCACATGTAGACTGCTCTGCAGTCTCTTGGAACGGCTCTGCATTGTTTAAATGGGTTTATTTCTGGTAGGTACCTTTGGGGTTAATGTCAGTAGCTGTAGCAGTATTGTTGTCCATGGTCTGGCTGTGGCTTTCCAGTAGTAGGTAGCTGCTGGTGGGTATGCCAGGTCACTACTCCCCCAGTCTTAAAATATTCTCATTACCCCTCAGCTGTTGTCAGTGAAAGAGTTCATTCTCTGCAGAGACTGTGTGCTGTGTAGACGCCATGTGCTGTCCTGCTGAAGCCTTGCTTGTAACTTCATGGAGTTTTCCCTCTGACTGGAAATGCTGTCCCTGGGGAAGAGGTGAGGGGGTGTAGCCTAGGGCTGGTCAGAAGCAGTGCAACGGTGGTGGTCCAGACATCCTCACCTTAGAGCTAATTCTGGGAACAGGGTCAGACTAGCTTTCAAGTTTCCCTTAGCCCATCTCTGCCATCTTGATCCCCAACCCCATAGTCAGGTATAGCCACTCTTAACAGTACTTTGTTACAATGCAATATTCTATACAGAAAACCTGCACCAAGTATGGGGGCCAATTCAACAAAGAGTTTGCTGATGAAATCTGCTGTAAAACTGTCTGCATCGTTTAACATATTTTGCGCAATTTATAGTTTTCATGGATTAAAAATAAGGGAAAATGCTTAGCAAGGAGGCTCCCGTTCTTGAGTGTAGCAACAAAAGTGGCGTAAATTAGTACAAAAATGTACTTCAGACCCTGTTTTTTACACCGGCTTATTCTTTATAATGACCTTTTCGCATCTAACTCTAGTGTGGCGCCGCACTTGTCAGAGCACCACTAAGGGGTACTGCACCCAGACCAGCGTGTGTGGTATCCCTGTGGTAAGTGAATGGGGAGGTTAATATGTGGCTTATTCCTCGCATCCACACACATACCCTTAGCTCAGGGGACTACAGGATTAAATCCTTTACTAGGAGACCCAGCCCCAGTGGGAGGAGTGCAGGGCAAGCAGTGTGAGGGCGGGAGGAAGTTAGAGGGAGAGAACATCTGAGGGACAGACAGGAAAGGAGCTTTCCAGGAGAGCAGCAGTTTTGGGAACAGAGGAGCCGGTGATAGGTTCTCCCAGACGGCTTACCGAGCACCGGAGCCCGCAGACTGCTGGAGCTACAAGCACAGCAGAAAATCCGGATTACTGTGGAGTCTTCATGTCTCCTGGACACCAGCGCAGTCAACATTAAGGGCGCCAGGCACCGCAGGATGAGAGATAGCGGCAAGCCATTAGAGGGTTACCCGACGACAGGTGAGAGAGCACAGGAGGCCAGGCTGGATTTCAGATCAGCCAGGCTTCACACCAACCTGGAAGAGCAGTAAAGGTGGGACATCTAACAAAGCCACGTGGAGACACCCCGTTCATTTGCTACTACCTAGGCCAGCTGCCTATGCTTACAGACTGTGTTGTACTGTGAACTGTGCATTTTACCGGAACTGTTCCTGTAAAGTACCCGGGAGAGTGACTTTGCCTCCGTTTCTTTGTGCTGCAGAATTCAACCTGTTTGCTTACAGGAACGCTGCCCTGGAGGTCCAGCTCCACCTGTAGGAAGCTTTGCCATCCTTGCCGCAATACCATCGCCCTCCGGAGGACCCATCACCAGGTACTACAGGTGGTGTCACGCAACAACAAACTCTTATCCCCTGTACCTAACCCCTTATTGAAGTGTCACCCAGGCCATGGGCTCAGGCGCTTCCACCCGTGACAACCCCGTGAAAACACCCACCGAGCCTGATACCCGAGTACCCCAGGGCCTGGGGCTCGACAATAGCACATTTTTCATAAAGAATAATGCATAAAATGCCAGTCTTGATGAATCACTTAGCCTTAAAGTGATTCTTCACTCTGGCACTGAAACGTGAGTATATGTTTTTCATGTATAGTCACTCCACCTGGTGCCATCTGTTTTCCTCCCTTTTGCCTCCCGTTACCTCCTATGTGGAGTTTGGCTTTCTTTCCTCCTGCCTCCAAGATGGCCACTGCGGTTGGATGGGGAACAGAGTGGTAGGACTGAACCAGAGGGAAATCTCGAAGTCGGGTTGACATGGTTTGGAGTTAACACTTTCCCCGAGTAGAAGACAAATGGGAAAAAGAAGGAAAGGAATGCCGATATCAACAGAGAAGGCAACTGGAAGCAAATAGAGGGCACCAAGTAGGGTAAAGACTATCAAGTTCCATGGTGGAAGGTCACTTTGGGGACTTTTATGTCTGTGTATATGGCTGCCCACATACTGTCCTATGATACAATGGAGACTTTCTATAATAATCCAACATGTCTGTACCTGATTTTATAGGATTGCAGGCTGGTTGAGCTCTCTGAATTGTTGTCTTCAAAGCATCCTTCCCTCTCCTCGTATGAGAACTGGTTATAGGGAAGGTAGAGAGGGGTGGACTTTGTAGACGGGGATTGAGAAGCCTCGGTTTGCGATGTAGAAGGTCCAGGCTGGAACTTTCCATCACTTTGTTCAGGTAGTTTGGACAGGATCCGATCTATGGTCTTAAAATAAGGCCAATCAGGAGGAATGGACTCTCCATCGGACATACATTTCATTTTTCTATAAAGAGATAAACCAAAATAAATGAGTTAGAAGAAAAACATTTTCCCACTGTATAAAAAAAAATACAAATTAGCTCAGTGCAGAGATCACTTTTCAGCAGTTTCATTGTCATCACAGCCAGGGTTTAATGGAAAAGTAATTTGGCCAGAGAAAAATAACTTTTTGGGTGGGTGATGTCACATACATAATATACTATTTATCATATGATCAGGGTCTCAATAGTAAAAGTCCCAATTGGGCCCATCACCTCCCCAAGAAAAAAAAAATACGAAATTGTTGGTAAGGCTACAGCACAAGAACAAGGTGAAAGTGATTCAGTGGCCAAGTAAGTCCTGATCCTAACCCTACCGGACAGTACAGGGAATTCTGAAGAGAAAAATAGTCATCGCCAGGAGAGTAACGATCGCACTTGCAGGGGTCGTGGATGCGACGGGGCCTGGACATACAGGGGCTATGAGGCTGCATTATATGGAGAGTTATGAGGCTACACTATATGATAAGCTATGAGGCTGCATATATGAGGCTGCAGTATATAGAGAGAAATAAGGCTGCCCTATATGGAGAGTTTTGAGGCTGCACTATATATAGAACTGAGCCTGCATTATACTGTATAGAGGGATATGAGGCTGCATAATACTATATGGAGGACTATGAGGCTGCATTATACTATATGGAGGGTTGTGAGGCTGCATTATACTATATGGAGAGTTGTGAGGCTGAATTATACTATATGGAGAGTTGTGAGGCTGAATTATACTATATCGAGGGGATATGAGGCTGTATTATACGATATGGAGAGCACTGAGTCTGCATTATACTATATGGAGAGATATATGGCTACATTATACTATATGGAGGGATGTGAGGCTGCATTATTCTATATGGAGGGGTTATGAGGCTGCATTATAATGTATAGAGGACTATGAGGCTGCATTATACTATATGGAGGATAATAGGAGTGCATTATATTAATTGGATGACTATTGGGGCTACCTTATGAATGGAGGACTATGGGCTGCAGTATAATACATAGAGGACTATGGGGGTACATTGTAATATATGGAGGAATATGGGAGTGCATTATAATAATTGGAGGAGTATGGTGGCGGGAGGAGGAAGACTATATACACCAGGATGGGGGACATATATACCACGATAAGGGCAATATTCCAGTAGGAGGACCATTTAGAGCAGGATGAGGGACATTAATACATAATGAAGGAGGAGATGGGTCAATCTGTGAGTCTTTAAAGTATTTAGAATGTTACACAGGGCCCATACATATGACCAACGTGTGCGCGGGGGCATCCTGGCTCCAAAAGAGGTAAATAAGATGGATGCTGTAATATATCAGCAACCTGTATATTCCAAGCCTAGAAGAATATTAAGTGTACTAGTTTTTGATGTGGGGTGTACTCTTTTTTGCATCGACTAATTTGAGTAAAACTGAAGATTTTGCAATTAAAGTTATATTATTAACCTTACTTTCATGTTACGGGTTAAAACAACGTTCTATGAAACTAGTCTAGTGAACATTTTGGAAATTGTTCTTGTGATCAGTGAGATATTTATTAAAATCTTATTTTAAAGGGGGTGTACTCATTTATGCAGAGTACTGCATATATTTATAGGCAAACATTCCTAGTCTGAGCAATTCTGCACTCTGTCACGGTGCCCAGAAAACAAAACAGAGACTGCAATAAACTTAATCCAAAACAGAACAACATTCAGTAAAAGACGCCATTTCCAGATGAAATTTATTATTGTAGCAGAGCAGAATTTGTCACTTGCCACAGTTGGCACACTAAAATGCTCTACAGAGGAGACTGGAGAATCCTCCGATGGGCCTACAGAGAATAGAGAATCCTCCGATGGGCCTACAAGACAATGGAGAATCCTCCGGTGGGCCAACAGAGAATAGAGAATTCCCTGGTGGGCCTACAGGAGACTGGAAAACCCTCCGGTGGGCCTACAGCAGACTGGAGAATCCTCCAGTGAGCCTACAGCAGACTGACAAATCCTCCGGTGAGCCTACAAGAGACTGGAAAATCCTCTGGTGGGCCTACAGGAGACTGGAGAATCCTCCAGTAGGCCTACCAGAGAATGGAGAGTCTTCCTTTGGGCCTACAAGAGAATGGAGAATCCTCCGGTGGGTCTACAGTAGAATGGAGAATCCTCCGGTGGGCTTACAGGAGAATGCAGAATCCTCCCGTGGGCCTACAGGACACTGGAGAATGAAGAATCCTCCGGTGGGCCTACAGGAGACTGAAGAATGGAGGATCCTCTGGTGGGCCTACAGGAGACTAGAGAATCTTCTGGTGGGCCTACAGAAATTGGAGAATCCTCCTGTGGGTCTACAGGAGAATGGAGAATCCTTGGTGGGCCTACAGGAGAATGGAGAATCATCCGGCAGGCCTACAGGAGAATGCAGAATCCTCCGGTGGGCCTACAGGAGACTGGAGAATCCTCCGGTGGGCCTACAGGAGACTGGAGAATGGAGAATCCTCTGGTGGGCCTACAGAGAATGGAGAATCCTTCGGTGGGCCTACAGACAATGGAGATTCCTCCGGTGGGCCTACAGGAGAATCCTACTATGGGCCTACTGGAGACTGGAGAATCCTCTGGTGGGCTACTAAGAATTGAGATCCTCTGGTGGGCCTACAGAGAATGGAGAATCCTCTGGTGGGCCTACAGGAGACTGGAGAACCCTTCCGTAGGCCTACCAGAAAATGGAGAATCCTCCTTTGGGTCTACAGGAGAATGGAGAATCCTTTGGTGGGCCTACAGGTGAATGGAGAATCCTCTGGGGGGCCTACAGGAGACTGGAGAATGGAAAAATCCTCTGGTAGGCCTACAAAGAATGGAGAATCCGTCGGTGGGCCTACAGACAATGGAGACTCCTCTGATGGGCCTACAGGAGAATGGAAAATCCTACTGTGGGCCTACAGGAGATTGGAGAATCCTCTGGTGGCCCTACAGAGAATGGACAATCCTCCAGTGGGCCCCTTTGCAGTAGTTGGTTACTTAACCCCCAAACATGATCAGTAGTCGGCACAATACACTTGTTTTACTATGTACAGACAAAGGAAGCATCTCATCATTCATTTTACAAACTACCCAATATATAATAGCAGCATAGGTAAATTTGTGAATAAATATTTGCATGACTGAATGTGAGAAAATAAAGTTTTTGCATGTGACATCCATGTAACATACATAGATCTAGCTGAGATTAATTTGTTCATTGCTTTTTATGATTGATCACCAAGTGTTCGGTTGTATAACGAGCTCAGCCCTGCCACATTTGTATATGAGAAATGACTTGTTGTAGGATTGTCACCTAGGACCTGAATATGGTCACTATAGGTCAGGTTTATGAATGAAACAGTCTAACTCTACTAGTCCAACAGGACTAATAAGTTATGACCTTGATAAATGACCCCCAACAGGTGTGGATTTACAAATGGACAACCTACACTAGATAGGATCCAGTTAGTAAAAAAAAAAAAAAAAAGACTTGTCACTTGACATAAATATGGGGAAAAAAAACATTACCTCGTGTAAATGCCACTGACCTCCTGTACCCGGTCTTGATTGGTCTTGTTTTTTCCATTCCTGCTCTTCTTCATTCCCGTCTTCTCTGTATATGAATCTGAGGCCACGGTCATATATTGAGTATTTGGTCAGTATTTCACACCAGTATTTGTAGCCAAAGCCAGCAGTGGGTGATAAATCCAGAAGTGGTGACGTGTTTCTGTGGCGCCCCGCAACGAGTGTGTCACAGGAGGGTATTGCATCCCTGACTGAAGATGCAATATTCTCTGCCTCAGTGATGATATGGTTAAACTCAGAGCTCCATACCCTACATGCATCACTAGTATAGAGGGCCAATAAGGTCCTGGTGGGCGGAGTGTAGGAGTAGAGTGTAGGAGAGTGTAGGAGAGAGAAGGAAGAAGTGGTCGGGAGAGGAACGTAGGAGAAGAGGGCTCTGCAGAGTTCCGTGCAGCCCTGCAGACCACCTACCGGTTGGCGCCATTACGCGGTGCCCTGAAACCGGAATCTGGGCGACTACCGTTGGGTCAAAATTACACCCGCGCCCATCTACAATCGGAAAACTGGTTCCGAAGCTGAACAGTCGTTCATCGCTGACCAGCAAACCAGCAGTGGAGGAACTTCTTTTTAGGAGCGCCCCACTACTGCCGCGATTAGAGCTGTCTTGCCAGCGGAGTACCCACTAAAA
Organism: Allobates femoralis; assembly: GCA_033576535.1. Lineage (NCBI taxonomy): Eukaryota > Metazoa > Chordata > Amphibia > Anura > Aromobatidae > Allobates > Allobates femoralis. The sequence goes on along the minus strand of JARQOC010000003.1, from coordinate 55,255,110 downwards.
GGAATCTGGCTCCCCTCACACCGGTCTGTATACGCCGGCAGGGAAATTGAAGCAGCCCCCTTATACCCGAACTCGTCACACTAAGGCGACGTCGGCAACCAAGTTAGAACAAGTTAAGAACGGAGGAACACCGCAGAGCTCTGAAACCACACCAGTCATCGCTGAGACCACCCAGTCCGTTACCCGTTACCTGTATACCCTGTATCATCTGCCTGGTTACAGTAAAAGACCCGTTACAGAGAATACTGGTGTCCGTGTTTCTTCAGAACTGTTTTACTCCGCATGCTAAGAGTAATCAAGCTGCCTCATACCACCAAGTGCAGCTCCTGGCTCCGGGGACTCACGCTCGTCCTGTGGGGAGCGTCCCATCTTGCTGCCGAACATCCCCCGGAGGCCCAAGCAGCGCCGGTGAAATCACCGGAATTGCCGCAGGTAGCGTCACGACAAGAATAATCAAACCTTATCTGTTCAGCCAACCACTATTGATCTGGACCACCGTGACAGGAGGAGAAAATGCCTGCAGCGTGAAGACCTGGCCACGGTGAGTCATTTCTATTATACTTTTCCTCTGATTGTTCCTCTCCTGGATTTGAATACAAATTCTGATGTGAAATACTGACCAAATACTGATCGTGTGACCATGGTGGCCTAACGTTATTAGTCAACTGGGTGTGTTTCACATTGTAAGAGGGTGGACCTGCAGTCCTATGCCCCCCTGAAGACATTGATGATTTCATTGTATTGTGTGTAATTTCTTTATATAGTGTATTAAGAATACTGTACTATAGTGACAAGAGAAGTTATATACCCTGTTTCCTCGAAAATAGGGCGCCCCCCGAAAGTAAGGCATGCTTGGGGAAACGCCCTACCTCCTAATATAAGGCACCCCCCGATTATAAGGCGTAGCTCCTCAGCATGCCACCGATCACAAGACCGGGGCATGCATCTGTGTCTCGCTCCCCGCTGTCCGGTGCCCGCCACTCTGTACTGCTCTTCTGCCACGCTGCAGTGCTCACAGCCCAGGAGCGCAGCCGTGAATCACAGCTCCGGAGCTCTGTGCCGGTCTCCGCCCATGAGCCCTGCGCCAATCACAGCGCATCAATCATGGGCCAGCTGACGTCAGTAGCCTCTGATTGTTCCTGGGCTGTGATTGGCCCAGGGCTCCTGCGCTGTGATTGGCCCAGGGCTCCAGCGCTCTGATTGGCCCAGGGCTCCAGCGCTCTGATTGGCCCAGGGTTCCTGCACTGTGCACCACCAAAGCAGCACCACAGAGGAAAAAAAGTGAAAAGAAAGAAGTACGGTAAGAAAGTGAAAGTGTGTGTGTGTGTGTGTGGTGTGTGTGTATCTGTACTTGCTTTGCTATACTTGTGGGGACATGGACCTGAATACACACCAACAGTGTGGGGACCTCTGTCTTCGTGGGGACCAAAAGTCAGGTCCCCACGAAGCTGGCAATGCTAATCAATGGAGAAGACCTTGTTTATACACCTAGCATCAAAATCTCAAGTGTCCCCTTTATACACATATATAAGAGACAGTGTGTATGAGTGTGTGTGCTGTGGGTGCTCAATGTGTGTATACTCCCTCTCTGGTGCCTTTGTGGTACTGCAAGCTGATACACACTTCAAAAAAGCCTCAAGATTCCACCTCTGGCAAACCTAGGTACTGCAGGCTCTCACACAAATTTGTTTAAAGTGTGTTGTAGGGACACAGATACAGTCTTGGTCATACAGTTAGGGCCAGAAATATTTGGACAGTGACACAAGTTTTGTTATTTTAGCTGTTTACAAAAACATGTTCAGAAATACAATTATATATATAATATGGGCTGAAAGTGCACACTCCCAGCTGCAATATGAGAGTTTCCACATCCAAATCGGAGAAAGGGTTTAGGAATCATAGCTCTGTAATGCATAGCCTCCTCTTTTTCAAGGGACCAAAAGTAATTGGACAATGGACTCTAAGGGCTGCAATTAACTCTGAAGGCGTCTCCCTCGTTAACCTGTAATCAATGAAGTAGTTAAAAGGTCAGGGGTGGATTCCAGGTGTGTGGTTTTGCATTTGGAAGCTGTTGCTGTGACCAGACAACATGCGGTCAAAGGAACTCTCAATTGAGGTGAAGCAGAACATCCTGAGGCTGAAAAAAAAGAAAAATCCATGAGAGAGATAGACATGCTTGGAGTAGCAAAATCAACAGTTGGGTACATTCTGAGAAAAAAGGAATTGACTGGTGAGCTTGGGAACTCTAAAAGGCCTGGGCGTCCACGGATGACAACAGTGGTGGATGATCGCCACATACTTTATTTGGTGAAGAAGAACCCGTTCACAACATCAACTGAAGTCCAGAACACTCTCAGTGAAGTAGGTGTATCTGACTCTAAGTCAACAGTAAAGAGAAGACTCCATGACAGTAAATACAAAGGGTTCACATCTAGATGCAAACCATTCATCAATTCCAAAAATAGACAGGCCAGAGTTAAATTTGCTGAAAAACACCTCAAGAAGCCAGCTCAGTTCTGGAAAAGTATTCTATGGACAGATGAGACAAAGATCAACCTGTACCAGAATGATGGGAAGAAAAAAGTTTGGAGAAGAAAGGGAACGGCACATGATCCAAGGCACACCACATCCTCTGTAAAACATGGTGGAGGCAACGTGATGGCATGGGCATGCATGGCTTTCAATGGCACTGGGTCACTTGTGTTTATTAATGACATAACAGCAGACAAGAGTAGCCGGATGAATTCTGAAGTGTACCGGGATATACTTTCAGCCCAGATTCAGCCAAATGCTGCAAAGTTGATTGGACGGCGCTTCATAGTACAGATGGACAATGACCCCAAGCATACAGCCAAAGCTACCCTGGAGTTCATGAGTGCCAAAAAGTGGAACATTCTGCAATGGCCAAGTCAATCACCAGATCGTAACCCAATTGAGCATGCATTTCACTTGCTCAAATCCAGACTTAAGACGGAAAGACCCACAAACAAGCAAGACCTGAAGGCTGCGGCTGTAAAGGCCTGGCAAAGCATTAAGAAGGAGGAAACCCAGCGTTTGGTGATGTCCATGGGTTCCAGACTTAAGGCAGTGATTGCCTCCAAAGGATTCGCAACAAAATATTGAAAATAAAAATATTTTGTTTGGGTTATGTTTATTTGTCCAATTACTTTTGACCTCCTAAAATGTGGAGTGTTTGTAAAGAAATGTGTACAATTCCTACATTTTCTATCAGATATTTTTGTTCAACCCTTCAAATTAAACGTTACAATCTGCACTTGAATTCTGTTGTAGAGGTTTCATTTCAAATCCAATGTGGTGGCATGCAGAGCCCAACTCGCGAAAATTGTGTCACTGTCCAAATATTTCTGGCCCTAACTGTATGACTTAGTGGGAGTGGTGTACAGGGTCTTAGCAGTAAAGAGTATTCCATATTTCTGCCAGATACCCACAGAGATATTGAAATCTGAAAAAAGGGACTTCTGCTCATTGAAGGTAAGAACTGCTCACATAGGGTTCAACTCCACAGCAAACAACTCTATTTTATGCTATATGTTGCTCTCTATATGTTTGGGGTGACTGCACATAGGGTTGCATAATGTGGATTATGAATGTAAGTGTACACAAGGTTCGTAATGTGGATGATGAGGGATAGATATCCCACATACCCAGCTTTCCAGTAACTGTACTGCGCAAGAGAGATGGGGAATGAACATAATACATGTACAGTATGCAGTGTAATGGATATATCCCACATACCCAGCTTTCCAGTAACTGTACTGAGCAAGAGAGATGGGGAATGAACATAATATATGTACTTGTATGCAGTGTAATGGATATATCCCACATACCCAGCTTTCCAGTAACTTTCCTGAGCAAGAGAAATGGGGAATGAACATGATATATGTATAGTATACAGTGTAATGGAGATATATCCCACATACCCAGCTTTCCAGTAACTTTCCTGAGCAAGAGAGATGGGGAATGAACATGATATATGTACAGTATACAGTGTAATGGAGATATATCCCACATACCCAGCTTTCCAGTAACTTTCCTATGCAAGAGAGATGGGGAATGAACATAATATATGTACAGAATGCAGTGTAATGGATATATCCCACATACCCAGCTTTCCAGTAACTTTCCGAGCAATAGAGATGGGTAATGAACATGATATATGTACAGTATACAGTGTAATGGAGATATATCCCACACACCCAGCTTTCCAGTAACTTTCCTATGCAAGAGAGATGGGGAATGAACATAATATATGTACAGTATGCAGTGTAATGGATATATCCCACATACCCAGCTTTCCAGTAACTTTCCTATGCAAGAGAAATGGGTAATGAACATAATACATGTACAGTATGCAGTGTAATGGATATATCCCACATACCCAGCTTTCCAGTAACTGTACTGAGCAAGAGAGATGGGGAATGAACATAATATATGTACAGTATGCAGTGTAATGGATATATCCCACATACCCAGCTTTCCAGTAACTTTCCTGAGCAAGAGAAATGGGGAATGAACATGATATATGTATAGTATACAGTGTAATGGAGATATATCCCACATACCCAGCTTTCCAGTAACTTTCCTGAGCAAGAGAGATGGGGAATGAACATGATATATGTACAGTATACAGTGTAATGGAGATATATCCCACATACCCAGCTTTCCAGTAACTTTCCTATGCAAGAGAGATGGGGAATGAACATAATATATGTACAGAATGCAGTGTAATGGATATATCCCACATACCCAGCTTTCCAGTAACTTTCCCGAGCAATAGAGATGGGTAATGAACATGATATATGTACAGTATACAGTGTAATGGAGATATATCCCACACACCCAGCTTTCCAGTAACTTTCCTATGCAAGAGAGATGGGGAATGAACATATATATGTACAGTATGCAGTGTAATGGATATATCCCACATACCCAGCTTTCCAGTAACTTTCCTATGCAAGAGAAATGGGTAATGAACATGATATATGTACAGTATACAGTGTAATGGAGATATATCCCATATACCCAGCTTTCCAGTAACTGTACTGAGCAAGAGAGATGGGGAATGAACATAATATATGTACAGTATGCAGTGTAATGGATATATCCCACATACCCAGCTTTGCAGTAACTTTCCTGAGCAAGAGAAATGGGGAATGAACATGATATATGTATAGTATACAGTGTAATGGAGATATATCCCACATACCCAGCTTTCCAGTAACTTTCCTGAGCAAGAGAGATGGGTAATGAACATGATATATGTACAGTATACAGTGTAATGGAGATATATCCCACATACCCAGCTTTCCAGTAACTTTCCTATGCAAGAGAGATGGGGAATGAACATAATATATGTACAGAATGCAGTGTAATGGATATATCCCACATACCCAGCTTTCCAGTAACTTTCCTGAGCAAGAGAGATGGGTAATGAACATGATATATGTACAGTATACAGTGTAATGGAGATATATCCCACTCACCCAGCTTTCCAGTAACTTTCCTATGCAAGAGAAATGGGTAATGAACATGATATATGTACAGTATACAGTGTAATGGAGATATATCCCACATACCCAGCTTTCCAGTAACTTTCCTATGCAAGAGAGATGGGGAATGAACATAATATATGTACAGTATGCAGTGTAATGGATACAGTATCCCACACACCCAGCTTTCCAGTAACTTTCCTAAGCGATTAAATAGTTGGTGAATAAACATGATCTATGTGTAATATATAAAGGATAAGGGGACCTCTTAAGCGGACCCTAAATCTGAGTTAAGTCTAAGGGTACGTCCACACGCTGCGGGTGTATGGCGTCTGGAATCCGTATTCCGTACGGACTTTGGCCGCTAAATGCGGCGGTATTCCGGAGTATATATACCAATTGGTCGGCGTATATATGGCAGTAATAGGGTGGAATAGCGGTGGTAGTTCCTTACCACCGCCAATTCCCGCAAGAAGCCGCGGCTGATATTTAGCCACGGTTTCTGCCATTTTAGCATGTCAAATTATCAGACGGATCCTGTCCGTCAAATTGACATGATGCGGTTGAGAATAACGGCAGTCCAGATCAATTTCCGGACGAAAATAATCCGACCAATGACATCAGTACTGGTTTTGCTGGCGACTATGGATCAGCCGCCACAAATCTGGCATGTGTGGACGAGCCATAATTCTCATCTGTTAGGTAATTCTGTCACAGACTTCATGCTTTTTATTGCAATTGGCAAAATTAATTCCATCTTTTCTGCAGGTTTTGAGGTGCTTTTTTGGCGCTCTTATGTGCGGCAAAAGCGCCAAAAAATATGCTGCTAAGATGCTGCAAGAGCGGTCTGACTGCGATTCAATTCTAACCTATAAGCAATTTACGTTTGTATTCCGCAAGAAATCAGAGCGGCAAATTGACAAGATGCGGTTGAAGATTGCCGCACTGCGGCCTGCTTTCCGCGGCGGCAATTTTTCCGTCCTGTGTGAGCTGCTTTTTGCAGTTCACACAGGGTATAATGGAGGGCGTGGCCGCAGCGGTATTTCCGTGCAAAAACCTTCTGGAAAATCCACCACGTCTGAACGTACCCTTAAATGACTTATCAAATTTACTATTTGCGCTTCATTCACACTGCCGCTGTTTATGTGGCCGCATTTGCGGTCCGTTCTTGCGACCCCCGAGTTTGCAAAAGTGGGCCGCGACTGCGGCCGCTCGAAAGTGGAGTATGTGGAATATATATCCCTTACAGTATATAGATATCATGTTCATTCCCCATCTATCTTGCTCAGGAGAGCATCTCCCTCCCCCGACACCAAGAGCAGCTCATACTGAATTGTTACATTGACTAGTAACACAGCACACAGAAATGGGGACATACTAAAAAGAATGAAGAAAAGGAATAAATAAAAAGAATGAAGATAATAATTTATTACCAAAAGATTGTGTAGATGTAAAAAAGGTTTCTTGGGAATCTTAGACATGGAATGAACACATATCCCATATAACCAGGTGTATATTATGTTACCTGAGCATTATAGGTGTGGAATGAAGATGAAATATCTGTAGATAATAGGAAAATGAACACATATCCCATATAACCAGGTGTATATTATGTTACCTGAGCATTATAGGTGTGGAATGAAGATGAAATATCTGTAGATAATAGGAAAATGAACACATATCCCATATAACAAGGTGTATATTATGTTACCTGAGCATTATAGGTGTGGAATGAAGATGAAATATCTGTAGATAATAGGAAAATGAACACACATTCCATATAACCAGGTTTATATTATGTTACCTGAGCATTTTAGGTGTGCAATGAATGTTAAATATCTGTAGATAATAGGAAAATGAACACATACACCTGGTTATATGGGATATGTGTTCATTTTCCTATTATCTGCAGGTATTTCACGTTCATTCCACACCTAAAATGCTCAGGTAGCATAATATACACCTGGTTATATGGTATATGCGATCATTCTCCTATTATCTACAGATATTTCATCTTCATTCCACACCTAAAATGCTCAGGCAACATAATATACACCTGGTTATATGGGATATGTGTTCATTCTTCTATTATCTACAGATATATCATCTTCATTCCACACCTATAATGCTCAGGTAACATAATATACACCTGGTTATATGGGATATGTGTTCACTCTCCTATTATCTACAGATATTTCACGTTCATTCCACACCTATAAAGCTCAGGTAACATAATATACACCTGGTTATATGGGATATGTGTTCATTTTCCTATTATCTACATATATTCCATCTTCATTCCACACCTAAAATGCTCAGGTAACATAATATACACCTGGTTATATGGGATATGTGTTCATTTTCCTATTATCTACATATATTCCATCTTCATTCCACACCTATAATGCTCAGGTAACATAATATACACCTGGTTATATGGGATAAGTGTCCATTCTTCTATTATCTACATATATTCCATCTTCATTCCACACCTAAAATGCTCAGGTAACATATTATACACCTTGTTATATGGGATATGTGTTCATTCCATGTCTAAGATTCCCAAGAAACCTTTTATACATCTACACAATCTTTCTGTAATAAGTTATTATCTTCATTCTTTTTATTTATTCCTTTTCTTCATTCTTTTTAGTACGCCCCCTTTTTATGTGGTATTCTCTTAACGCCGTGTTTACCAATTGCTGTCAAACCGTCCAATCGGACCCTGTCACTCCAGTGTTGACGTCAACAGCAGTTGATTCCCTGTTATTTAGGGTGATTGTAACAATTCTTCTACCAGTATGAGGAGTGGTAGCCTTCTTCCTTCCTCTACCTGGTTTATTCTTTATTGAACCAGTCTCTTGAAACCTCTTGCGCACTTGGAGAACGCTGGACATTGCCCTGGAAGTGGATAGCTCTGGACTGATTGAGACGGACGTCCACAGGAAGTCATCCTCCGTGAACTCCTTGTTTCATGCTTCCTCTGGTCACAGTTCCTCCACCATACGTGCCGTCCCCACTGGCAAGTTCTTGAGGATGAAGCGGATCTGTTCTACAAAGGAGGGATTTGAGCGTCAGTCTGTGGCCCTTAAGCAAAGATTTAGAGATCGTGGTTATTCCAATAGGTGCATAAAGCGTGGGCACCTGAGTGCTTTACATACCACAGAGAGCCCATCTACTAAAACAAACACCCAAAAAGACTGAGATTCAACAGACACTACGCTTTATTGGTACTTTTAACCATGAATGGCAGACCATGAGAGAGCTTTGTAGTAGACACTGGGGGGGGGTCTTACTCACTGATCCTACTTTGAGAAAGTGTGTACCTGACCGACCTCTGATGATTCCACGACGTACCTGAAACCTGAGGGACATGTTGGATCACAGCCACTATGTGCCGCACATACCTAATCCCTTTAGCTCTCAGGGGCCTATTTTGGGATGTTATCCCTGTGGACACTGCGTCTCCTGCACTAACGTGGAGCATGTGACCCATTTTCACTCTGCTGATGGCTCGCGTAGATTTGAGATCAGGCACAGGATTTCGTGTTCCTCAACACATGTGGTGTATTTTGCCCAATGTGCCTGCCCTCTGATCTACGTGGGCTTGACCTCACGTGAGTTGAGGGTACACATAGGCGAGCACGTTCGCGGCATTATCGCAGCGAAGGAAGCGAAAGATCCCACTTTGCTTAAAACAATACCAAAGCATTTAAAAAAACATCATGGATGCAATCCTGCCTCCTTGAGAGTCAGGGGAATTGATTTGGTGTGTTGTGGCAATAGAGGCGATGACCTTAAAAAGGTTCTGGCGCGTCTGGAGACTAAGTGGATCGCGACTCTCTGGACCTTGACCCCTAATGGTCTAAATGAAAATGTCACCTATAGTCCTTACCTATGAGAGACTGCTCATTATGCCACATGCTAACTCTCTTTTCTTGCTTTTTCTATTTTAATCCTTTTTTCCTGGTTCTATATCATTTTTAGGTTTTTTATTGTTCACACACCACACCATATACTCTCAAGGTGTCCAAGCCCGTCTCCTGTGTCCTTTGCCCAGGGATCACCATATGTGAAGTATACAAGTTGGATCTAGAAATCACGAGGAGAAGGACAATACCTCACCAAGCTGATAATGACTACAGTCCGAGATGTTCAGATGTAATTATCTCGGAGCCCAGCCTATACTTAATGGCGATAGATTTCCTAGCTCTCCTGATGTGACATACATATTGTCTCTTTTTCCCCTGGTTTGTTATCGTTTGAGAATATGGTGATATAATGAGCGCACAGCGCTGCATAAGCCTGTTCCACCCTCTCGGTGTGTAGGTGTTCGCCAACGGCCCCTCCCCTCCGCCCAGCATCTTTGGTGATGCGTCCCTGTGCTGGATGATGGTGGGCTGTGAGCCGGAATCTGGAACCGCCCTGAGATGGTGCGGACAGACTGTGCATGACACAAGCGGAACCCGGAAGTGCTTAACATCGCACCCGGAGTTCCCAGTGCTATAAAGACACCACCGGTGTTATGGTGCGGGGTCCACTACCACCATACACCTCTCCCTGAGGAAGCTGAGTGGGCGAAAAAAATGTAGGGGTTATAGGATCTACTTTGCCTTTCCTCGAGCTTGCACTCCCGCTGGTTGCCATATAGGTATGATGTCTATTTATTTAACATGATTGGTTTATAAATTTTTTTATGTGGATGCAATGACTAAGACTGGAGGCAAACTGGCGTTGAACTCGCATGAGTTTAATGCGAGAAAAACTCTATCTATACAGGTCACATTAATGCGAGTTTCTGGCATTAAACTTGCTTTGCGAGAGCCATTAAAAGTATATGGGTGCGAGTCTAGCTCGCACCCATACAGCACATGGTACGAGAGTCGCAGCCGTGTGCTGTTAAAATCACTGGCCCCCCACAGTCCCCATACAGTTACAATAATGTTTCATTGCTGTGACAGCAGCAGTGAAGCAGTATTGTATATATAATTTCTTATTTTTTGCAAAGTTACACTTATCAGCTTGATTTGACATGTTTTTACCATGTCGGCTGTTCAGGACTTCATTCTGCACTGTGCTACCGAGGGGGTTTTAACCCGGTGAATAAGGGGTTAATCAGACGCTGGTGTCATGACACCATCTGTCCAGGGTTGTCCTCCCCCCCTGGATACATGGTGACATGACATCATGTGTCTGAACGGGTTAATTATTCTGTAAACCAGGTTCAAGTGTATGTCGGGTGTAGAGATTACACAGAATAAGCCGGTGATTTGTAAGGAGCTGTCCATGGTGCTGAAGCCCTGGCTTCCATTCACAAATCACGGCTCTTTCTGTCACATCTCTACACCCGACATGCACTTGAACCTGGGTTACAGAAAAATTAACCCATTCAGACACATGATGTCATGTCACCATGTGTCCAGGGGGGAAGGACAACCCCTGGACAGATGGTGTCATGACACCAGCGTCTGATTAACCCCTTATTCACCGGGTTAAACCCCCTCGGTAGCACAGTGCAGAATGAAGCCCTGAACAGCCGACATGGTAAAAACATGTCAAATCAAGCTGATAAGTGTAACTTTGCAAAAAATAATAAATTATACATACAATACTGCTTCACTGCTGCTGTCACAGCAATGAAACATTATTGTAACTGTATGGGGATAGCAGGAATTATACAGGCGAGCAGCACTAATGCTGTTCCGTGGTCCATCAAGACCATGGACAGCAGAGAGAAAAAAAAACAACACACACGCACTCACACCTCACACTCGCACCACATACACTTACATACAGCCAGGCACACTCACCACAAGCACCACACTCGGACCACACTAGCACTACACTCGCACCAAACTAGCACTGCACTCGCATCGCTGTCGTGCATCACTCACGCTCCGTGTTTGATGCACGACAGTGTGCCTGTACCCTAACATAAAGTCAGACACTCCTTATGAGAATCTCGATTTAAGACTAACAGCGATTGAGGGTTTTATATGTATGCATTTAGCTGGATTCTCTTTGTATCTGTACTAATTGTTTACCATACTGTCACGTACACACTTCTCAGCACGTGACTTGGGGTTGCACCTGCAAGGGTTAATCTATCTCCTCTCACTCAATCCAGCACTCGACCTCTGTCCTATGCTGAAAGGGAGCATCGATCACACCCCGACTCACACTGTGCACCCCGCTTCACACTCACTGCCACCACTTACCAACATACAGGGGTAAGTCCCTGGAATAATACTGTCAGCCAATCAACAGGATCACACACTTCTTAGGCTATGAATCCTTTTAGAACAAACAAGGTTTCAGCTTATTAAAGTTTTAAGCTTTAATATAAAAGGTACAGTGCTTACATAAAAAGATATAAAAAATAGAAATAAAATGACATACACATATGCAAACAATGAAATAAAAAGGAGAAACTTACAGAAAAGTACACTTTGTTCTGTGTTGCCCGATGGGGAGGGCAGGAATAGATGGAATGATGTTCACAGCAGCTTTCACCGACCCATCACTGTGACATCCCAGCAGCGGCTGTGCGAGCCCAGATATAGACCCAGCCGGGGGGGGGGGTCAGACCCTAGACCGGCCTTCTAGTTTAGAATTCTAATTCTTGGCCTATGATTGGGCACTCACTCATTTAGCCCTGCATAGATTATGTTTTAAAAAATGTTCTTTGTCTCTGATTTCCCTCCAATTCTGTGGGTCTGTTTGAAGCTGCTATCTGAGATGGTTTCTCTCCCTTATCTGATCTTCCCTTTGAAGCTTTCTCTGTGTGTGATTTTTGTCACCCTCTGCTGTTCCCATCATGGCTCCCTGGGGAGACCAGAGTCAGTGGGACTGCTAGGTTTGCTGTGTTTGTGTATCCGGTCCTGACCTCTCCTGGATGGCAGGAGATTTAACCCCTTACTGGTCTGTGCCCAGTCCCTGCGATACATATTTGCGACACCTCCCTCCTTATGAACGTGCATGGGGCTGACTCACAGGTCGGCTCCCTAGCACGTACCTGGTTCGGTCCACCTTGGCGTGATAAGCCATCTGCGTTGTCAACCCCTTTCTTGTGTTGAATGGTGAAATCATGAGCAAGATTCATACATTCAGGTTCAGAGACCGAGGTCTCTGCGGGCCTTCCAGCACCTCAGGACTGTCTTCTGCTGGTGTGACAGTCTGAATCCCCTGGCTAGAGATAGCCGGAAGAGGAGCGGAAGCCCCGACCATCTCAGGAACCATCTTGGACCTGCTCTGGGTTGGCAGGTGGTCTGGTTATTTCTCTACAGGTTGAGGACCCAGAATGCAGTGCGGTCTCTGCATTCCCAGTACTCAATCTGTGGGTGAGAGCACCTCGGAAGGCCATCTCCCCGGGAAATAACGCCACTCTCTCAGTTGCCTGGCTGGCCAGCCACCCAGCTTTCCCATCACCCTGACAAGCTGTGGACTGTGACAGTCCCTTAACTTGACAGGCTGTTGGGACTGCCATTACACCTTTCTGACAGGAGAGGGGGTTTGCTCTTCCATCTTCCTGGCAGACCAAGCGCACCAGTCTCCCATCCGGACAAGCCAGGAGTACCTCTTTCCCATGGTCCTGAACGGCAGGGAGACCCGCCTTCCCATCAGTCGGATAAACCATGGGCCCGATTTCCCCATCGTCTAGGCCAACTGTGGAGGGTGGTCTTCCTCTACTCTGACAGGATATGGAGGCTGCTCCTCCATCACCCTGGCAGGTAGTGAACCCAGCTTTCCCACCAACCGGACAGATTATGGGCTCTGTGTTCCCATCCTTGTGCCCAGTTGGAGGAAGCACATTTCCCTTTTGTGGTGATCCCTCGGGATCCCGGCTAAGGATGGAGCAGCTCGCACCCGCCATGTCACAGTCTGCTGTAACACTGGCAGGTGGCATGTAACCACTGCTCTTGTGGTTACCATGCCCGCCTCCATCTCCCTTAGCCACGAGATCTACTACCTGGAGGGGACTCTCAGCGATGCCAGCTCGTGGCGTGGCATGGCTAAGTCCTCCTCCACCCTGAGGCCCATCACGATGTGATGCCTCGGGACCAGCACTTATCATGGGGCAGCTACCCACGTCCGTGTCACAGTCCATCGTGACACTGGCACGCTGCATGAGGCCATGTTCCCCAGGTCCTCATGCCTGCCACCATCTACCTTAGCAACCAATGTTGCACCGTGGAGGAAACCCTCGGCGATGCCAGCTTGTGGCGTGACATCACTGAGTTCTCCTCCACCACGAGGTCCATCACGCTGTGATGCCTCCTGATCAGCACTTGTCACGGAGCAGCTAGCACCCGCCATGTCACAGTCCGTCGTGACCTTGGCAGGTGGCACACAACCACTGCTCTTGGGGTTGCCATGCCTGCCTCCATCTACCTTAGTGCTGATTCCTGCTACCTTCATGGGATCCTCAGTAATAGCAACCTGCAGGGTGATATCACTGAGTTCCCTAACATCAGGATTCACTTCATGAACAGGCAACACATTGACATTTCCCTGCCCATCATCCACATTGACAGTTCTTGGCACATCAACATAATCATCAACATCATCATCAACATTATTACTATTGACATCCTGCACATTATTACTATTGACATTATCCTGCACATTATTCACCTGGACATTACCTGACATGTCAGACCTAGGAAGGTTATCAGGAACATAATGTGCAACCATCCGCCCCAGATCTATTCCCAATAACACGTTGGCGGGGAGATTCTTGGTTACCCCAACCTCCCTCCACCCTCTTCCCACACCCCAGTCCAGATAAACACGGGCCATGGGCAAATATCGGCGCTCACCCCCGATACCGGTGACAGTCAGTGTCTTTCCAGGGATAAGTTCATGGGGATACACGTATTCGGGGCGGATGAGAGTTCGTTCCGCGCCAGAGTCCCTGAGCCCCACAGTGATGGTGTTACCCACCGTGACTGACTGCAAGTTCTCCCTGGAACTCCGACCCGTACCACCCACAAACAAAATAGCAGCACTAGGCCCTGGGGCCTCAGATGAGGGCTCCTCTTCTGCCTCTCCGGACACGTGGCACTCACATGTCCCGGTTGTCCACAGATAAAGCACTTGCGTGCGTCGGCTGTCAGCCAAGTGCTGGCAGAGGGGACAGGACCTCCGGAAGGTCGGCTGGCAGGGGCAGGGATGGTGGTCATCGGCTTACCCCCTTTCCCGTTGGTGACGATCGACTTCCGCACCTCCGGTCTCCGATTGGCCTCGTAGGTGTCCGCGATCTGCGCAGCTTTGTTCGCGTCTGGTGGCTCCCGATCCATCACGAACTGTCGCACCTCAGAGGGGCAAAGATGCAGGAACTGGTCTTTCACCATCAGATCCTTTATCTCCTCGAAGGTGGTCACTTCCAGTCCTTGGATCCACCGTTCAAAGTTGGTTTTGAGCCCGTGGACCACATCACTATAGCTGTCGTGTGGTCCACGCTGGAGGTTCCGGAACTTTCTACGGTACACCTCAGGAGTCAGGTTGTATTTCCTGATCAGAGCCTCTTTGATTGCATCATAGTCACCATCTAGGTCTGGTGGGAGGTCAGCAAACGCCTCCGCAGCTTTGCCTCTCAGTCCTGGGGCTAGATACAATGCCCACTGCGCACGGGGTAGATTGTATTGTCTGCAGGTTTTCTCAAATCCCCGAAGGAAAGTATCTAAGTCCGTGTCCTTCTCCATCACAGGGAAGTTTTCCAAACGCGGTCTCCTTAGATTTATGTCCTGGGAGGGGGTTGTCTGAGGATTGATACCCCTCTCTACTTGGGCCATCTGAAGCTTGAACGCTCTCTCGGCCTGGCGTTCTGCAGCCTCTCTCTCGGCCTGGCGTTCTGCAGCCTCTCTCTCGGCCTGGCGTTCGGCGGCAGCAGCCTCTCTCTCAGCCCGGCGTTCGGCGGCTTCAGCCTCTCTCTCGGCCCGGCGTTCAGCAGCCTCTCTCTCAGCCTGCTGGAACTGAATAATAAGCTGCCGGCGCTGATTGGGATCGCCTGTTCCCAGCTGTTGTAAGGCCATTTGTAAAGACAAGTCCATGGACTCCTCAGAACCGGCATTGCTGGCACTTCCAGAGGGCATCTCCGGTGCAAGAACTGGCATTACTTGGCCTGTCAGAGGTGGACTCTGTCTGTGTCCAGGTGCTTCATCAGTCTGCGCCAAGTCGTGCTCCGCCAATGCGTGAGCCAGCATATCCTTGGACTTGTCGGCAGTCTCTATCCCTCTTTGCTCGCAGAGGTTGATCAGAGTCTGCATGTTCTTCTTCTTATATTGAGCTGCCATATCAATGAACAGCCTTTGCCAAATAAAAAATAGAAAGAAAAACGGGGGAGGGAAACTGTTTGCAAGTGTCTAAGTAAGCACTGAGCTGAACCTTGTAGAACTGGTCGTTCCTCGCAAGGACACCAATTCTTTAGTACAGGGAATCATTTCTTAAACCATGCACTAATGCTCTAAAGGGGGTGTCACACGCGTCAATATCGCCTGCACGATATCGGCTGCACGTGACGTTGCAGCGATATTGACGCGTGTGACATAATGCATCAACCAGCGATAAATCGCTGGTTGATGATCGCCAGGTTTCAGAACCAGCTCAGAAACCTGGCGATTGTCGCCCGGTGGACACGCAGCATCGCTGCGTGTGACACCGGGACTAGCGATATTCCAGCTCCCAGCGCCTCTCAGAAGCGCTGGGAGCTGGTATCCAAGGTACACTGCGGGTAACTAGGCAGCGCGCGCTGCCTAGATACCCGACGTGTACCTTAGTTACCAGCCTCCTCCGCTCACCGGGTGAGCGGAGGAGGCTGGTAACTAAGGTACACGTCGGGTATCTAGGCAGCGCGCGCTGCCTAGTTACCCGCAGTGTACCTTGGAGACCAGCCTGCTCCCGCTTCCAGCAGCCTGGCAGCGGGAGCAGGACATCGTGGAAACGATATTTAAATCGTTTCCATGATGTCACTGGTCAATTGATCGCTGGTGAGTCTGTCTGTGTGACAGCTCACCAGCAATCAGCCGTCAATGTCGTCAGCGATCAGATCGCTGACGACATTGACGCGTGTGACACCCCCTTAATAGAAATAAATTCTATCCCACCGCTGCCACCAATTTGTCACGTACACACTTCTCAGCACGTGACTTGGGGTTGCACCTGCAAGGGTTAATCTATCTCCTCTCACTCAATCCAGCACTCGACCTCTGTCCTATGCTGAAAGGGAGCATCGATCACACCCCGACTCACACTGTGCACCCCG